>CABHPR010155982.1:0-11192 GCA_902168415.1 Peromyscus melanophrys
TTTACTAGCTAGTTCTTACATTTAAATTGACCCATTTATACTAATCTATGCATCATCAATCTTGTTCCTTGGGCAGCTGGATTTCATCTCTTAATTCCATACTCCTTCATCTCTGTCTTCAGTTTAAGTGTACCACCTAACCTTGTTCTGCCTTTCTATTGGCCAAAACAGCTTGTATTTATTAACCAATGAGAGCACCACATATTCACAGAGTACAAAAGGACCATCTCACAGGAGTGAACAATCATTGTTCATTGATATCTCTCAATCTGAAAACACTCAGTTCCCCCAATAAAAAGACACAGTCTTAGCAGAATGGATGCAAAAACGGGTCCCATCCTTCTGCTGCATCTAAGACATACACTTGAACAACAAAGACAGACTTTACCTCAGAGTACAGGTTGCAAAGAGATTTTCCAAGCAAATGGACCTAAGAAGCAAGCTTGTATAGTCATTCTAATATCTAACAAAATAGACTTCAAATCAAATTTAATCAAGAGTCAGGGAAGGACATTTCATACTGATCAAAGGATAAATCTACCAAAATGATGTTTCAATTCTTAACATCTATGCACCAAGCACAAAGCTGCCCATATTGTAAAAGAAACATTACTTTAAAACACATATTGACTCTCACACATTGGTAGTGGGAGACTTCAATACTCCACTCACACCAACGGACAGGTCATTCAAACAAAAATTAAACACTGGAGCTAACAGACATTATAAACCAAATGAACCTAACAGATATTTACTGAACATTCCACCCAAACACAAAAGAATGTACTTTCTTCTCAGCAACCCATGGAGCTTTCTCCAAAATTGATCACATACTCGGTCACAAAGCAAGTCTCAACAAATAAAACAAAATTGAAATATTAATAGCAGAAAGCCTACAAATTCATGGAAACTGAACAACTCTCTTCTAAATTATAACTGAATTAAGGTAGAAATAAAGAAATTAAAGACATTCTAGAATTCAATGAAAATGAATACGCAACATACCCAAACGAATGGGAACCAATGCAAGCAATGCTAAGAGGAAAGTTCATAGCACTAAGTACCTATGTTAAAACAAATATACAAAAAGGAGAACTCTCACACCAGCAAATTAAAAGCACACCTGAAATCTCTAGAAGAAATATAGGTAAGGACACACAAGAGAAGTAGATGGCAGGAAGTATTACTTATGTATCAGAGTGAAGGTAGATCAACAATGGTGGTGAGTGGTGATAATGAGAAATGTTTCTTATGGATGTAGACAAGGAGTGAAGATTACCTAAATAGTAATCGGTGATTAGCAAGTATGAGTGAGGCAAATATCAACTGAGTCCTGCTCTTGGTGACACCCAAAGAAGCCAAAGACCTCTGGATATGGCCTCCTAGTCTGTCACTCTTCAGTAGTAAGTTATCTGGAGATGCTATAAGTGCTGGGGATGTCACCTTAAAAGGAGGGATGGCTACTTTGGCTCAGAGTTTGAGCAGCAGTCAGTTTGCTTTGGCTTGTTGGACACAAGGGAGCATGGTACTTCCATGTAAGAAAGAAGGTAAGTTCCACCTTGCTTTCGTAATGAGGAAAGGAGAGAAGCAGGAAGTAGATGAGGCTTAGATATACCCTTTAACTAACAGCACAACTATATGGGCCCAGCTTTCTTCCTTTAGACTCCACCTCATGAAAATATCATCATCTCCTCAACATGCAACCAGTTGAGAGCCAATCCTTTCCCATATAGGAAATTATAGGGTAGTAGACTAACAAGGCCACATCCATATTAATCTAATTTGAACTTCTATGACTTGTATTTGTCATTAATATATCTATTTTTAATCCACAGACTCAAGATTTCACTGTACATTCAGAAGGAAGCTTCAGTATTCAAAATTTTCTGACTATATTTGGATATAATTTTGGACCGCTTCTCTTTTTACAACTACCACCCACCCCCTCATTAAGACGTCACTTTTGTTGCAGTTGACACAATTCTGGTGTTGCTTCCTAGGCAGTGTTATTTTTTCACGTTTAACAGTGGCACTGAGCAATGTTTGATATGTAAATGAATGTGCTTTAATGGCCTGGTCTGATGCATTGGCTGCTTGGAAACACCTGTGACCCTATCACACAGCAGATGCAGACGCCTGCAACCTTTCCCAGACCCGCTGCCCTCGTCCTTTGTTACTGTTTTTTGTCATATGATCACACAGTATCAATACAATCTTAGTGATTTTTGCAGGACACAACGCTCTATGATCAATAATAGGCATTATGTTCCTGACTTCAAAATTTCTTTAAAATTATTTGATGTTGCTAAACATTTTATAATATTGAAGTTTAAATTTTATATGATTACAAGTATATAATCTAGAGGGAATCAATGAGTTTTTTGCACAAAACAGAAAACTTTCTTCTGCATTTCTAATAGTAAATTTAAAGTGAATTTTCAAAAGACTATAAATGTAGTTCAATTATCATGAAAATGAAAAAAAAAAACCCTGTTAGAAATTGTTAATATTGTCAAAAATAGACTTCTTAGTAGGTGTTTTCCAGTTTATTTTAGAGTGTAATTTCTAAAGCAATTCTGATATTTAAATTCATTTTTATCTATTCAAATTTAGATATTTAGTCAACATTTGGTTACTAAATATTTACTTTGCTTTAAACTCTGTTATTAAAAATGAGAAATATAATAAAATAACAGAAACCTAGTGTTTATGTTGTCTCTAATCTACAATGGTAATTTTTGCAATATGTCTAATAAGGTTTGAAATAGTTATAAAGATGGATGAAAATAGTGGAGAATATGCTATTTAACTTCCTTATTTTAGAAGTCATCAAAACTAAGTAACGTCTTAACTGGCTGCCTAAATTTGCATAGCCATTTGTCATGAAAAGGGAAATTTTGAATGGCAAGTAGATTATGGTTAGAATAGAATGGGTAAGAAAGGAGGTACTGGGATTCTAGGGTCAGACTGAAATGGACATTGAACTAATTCAGTATTTTTGCCTGAAAACAAGAAAGAACATCCCTTATTTCAGTAAATAAAATTTGGGATATAAAAATCCTGCACGATTTGAATCGTTCAACAATATAATTCAGGCACAAAACTGTGCTCCCTATCCTCACAGACTTCTTGCCTGTGATGATATATCTAATCATGGCTGGGACATGGCTGTCTCTTGTTTCAGGGAACACATAATTATGTATTAGTTATGACCCCAAAAGGAAGAGGCCATGTACCAAAACAAATTCTATGTTTGTGTCCTTCATTCACTTATGTGTAAAATCTACATTGTGTAGTTACTGAGAACACTACTTTAAATCTTGAAGCTTCACTTTCAAACACAGGATATCTACATCCATAATGCTGTAATATTTATGTAACAACATGCAAATTTACACATACATTTATGTATAGCAACACACAAATTATATATGCTTGTGAGTGTGCACATGCACCAATTTGACGTTTCTGCTTCTCAAATAAGAATAAGTTCAGAAAGGATAAGAAACATTAATATATGACCAATGATTGAAATGGTAAATGGTATATAATAGTGTATTTTCCATCACCAATTTCTTTAGTAGATATTTTTAAAGCTCCATTATACAGAACTGAATTGCATTTTCATCCCTAAACCATATTTTATTACATAAGAAAATACTGTTAGGTAAAATTCCAAAATTCAGGTTAGTATGTATTCCACATTTCCACTTACTCTGCAGAATTAAACTCATCTCACATATATTTCAAGTTTCATAAGTAACTAATACCATATGAAGAATTTGGCATCGCTTTCAAAGTTAACATTGTTTACATTTAGTTATGATTAAGATTTTTAAAAATTATGTCAGAATAAATGTAGAAAGATATAATCATATGCTAAAAATGTAGGGCACATAATCCAAACAGATGACAATGATGCCTAGAGAAAAAAGTAAGTTATAGAAAAATAAAGTGATGTTGTTAGTCATATGTATTTAAATGAGTATTTATTTTGAACACAGATTTATTGTTTTTTTTCAACCATCTATAATATGCTTGCCATATAATATTATTTGATTTTACAGAAATTATTACTGGTATTTTTATCATTTAACATGTAAGAGAGTAGACATAATTTGCTTAAACAGTGTTAGGTGGTTACTTTCCTTCTAATTTATGTCTTAACTGGTCATTTTACCTCCATATACAATGCAGTTCAACCAGAATCTCTGCTACGGCTCATTGGGAAATTCAAGCTACAGGTAGCCAGTATAAAAATGAGGACTATCATGTCTATGAAGTAACATTGGTTTAATATACATAATCTAACATTTGAATAATTTGAACGATAATAAAATATCTTCTAAGTGTCACTACTGTTAAAATGATCAATGAGAAAGAAGGGATTCTAACATAAAACACTTTCCCAAGACAAAATCATTTTGATTTATTTCAGTCAATTAATAAAAAGCAATACCCTGGAAAGAATATTAGATACATTTTTCCTTGAAAGTAACTAAAGTTGTTTGAAAAAATAACTAACAACTGCATTAAAAACAATTCCTGTTGGACTTATTTACCAATTCATATCAGATAGTGAAACTAAATCTACATAATTTGTTTCAACTTTATTTACTGATACACAAGACACCCATGATGTTGTATGTTTGGGAAAAAAGAAAAAGGTGTTTGTGACTACTTTAGTTTTCTGTTATTTGAGAGGTAATGGGGAATTTCATGTTACATTTTTGTTTACATGTTACATTTTTCAACCAATGGTATAGTCTTCATAAATGCTATTGGTGAAGCATTTATACATAGGATAAATAAATGCTGTGGTGATTCACACCTTAAGCTTCTTGATTTAAGAACAAAGAATTGTCATACTTGTTTCCATTCTTGATATGTCAAAGAGACAAGAGGAATAAAAACTTGAGAGCAAGCTAAATAATGTAAAATTGAATTACTACTCAAGATGAATAGCCTGATTTACAGAGATTGGCATTCTAATATTCAATTTCTGAGAAATTTCAAATTGATACTTTCTACAAATTTTCTTGAACAATACTGATGAAGAGACAGATGAAGTGGGAAAACCAAAATCCTAACAATGATGTAATATATAATGTACTTCAACTTCAAACGTGGGAAGACTGTTATCTCCTGATTAAACGTAATTCTCAGATTCAAGTAGTGCCATTCAAGGAATGAATTTTCAGAAGCTCAAAAAAAAAAATCTAAGGGATGGAATGATAAAGTAAGGCCTGTAACATACTTGTTTCCTGTGTTCAAGAAGCATTGTCGCATTGTCCTAAACTTTAAATTATTTTAAAATTCATTTCACATTATTTATGGCAGGTACTCATGACTTGGTTGTCACATTCTCAAATTTCTGTGGCACAGTCTGATGTCAACCTCTCAGCAACTACTGGTATGCAAAAGCGATATCCATGTGTCATTTCCAGAATCAGGTATTTGGGTCATTTGTTAGAGAAGCAGGGTGTGGAATAAGCTGAACATAATTGTGAAAAAGTGGCCTTAAAGTTTAGGATCCTCAGTGAATAATAAGGACTATTAAATCCATTAGGGAAAGAAGGAAAACAATGAATGTTTCAACACAAGATAGTAATGTAGATGAATCTGTTATTGACAGCCAACTTGGAATGTAATAGATGCTTCCTCACTACTGAGTTTTGTTTTCTTGAATTGATTACATAGTTTTGGTTTAGGATATTTAATTTATTCCATGTTTGTTGTTTTCTGATTTTCAAATTATTTGTTATCTAAACAGTAAACTATTCATTTATGTATCACTTCTTTCAATAGACCATAAGGATTTCAGAATGATGACTGCACTCTGTTTCTATATTTATTGAATTTGTGCAAGTATGAACTTCTTATGACTTACATTCAAGTAAATTTATTGATTTATATTAATTTTCAATGAACATATCTTTTGAAAGAAATTCTTTTTTTTGAATTTATTTTATTTTATTTTACAATATAATTCAACTTTACATATCAGCCATAGATTCCCCCGTTCTCCCTCCTCCCGCCCCCCCCCCCCCCCCCCTGGCCCACCCCACATTTCCATCTCCTCCAGGGCAAAGACTCCCCCGAGGGTTGAGATCAACCTGGTGGACTCAGTCCAGGCAGGTCTAGTCCCCTCCTCCCAGGCTGAGCCAAGGGTCTCTACTAAGCCCCAGGTTTCAAACAGCCAATTCATGCACTGAGTACAGGACCCGGTCCAATTACCTGGATGCCTCCTAAACAGATCAAGCCAATCAACTGTCTCACCCATTCCGAGGGCCTGATCCAGTTGGGGGCCCCTCAGCCATTGGTTCACAGTTCATGTGTTTCCATTCGTTTGGCCACTTGTCCCTGTATTCCATCCATCCCTGGTCCCAACAACTCTTGCTCACATAAACCCTCCTCCTTCTCGCCAATTGGACTCCTGGAGCTCCACCCGGGGCCTGACCGTGGATATCTGCATCTAGTTCCCTCAGTCACTGGATGGGGTTTCTAGCACGACAATTAGGGTGTTTGGTCATCCTATCACCAGGGTAGGTCAGATCGGGCTATTTCTCGACTATTGCCAGCAGTCTATTGTGGGGGCATCTTTGTGGATTTCTGTGGGCCTCTCCAGCACTTTGCTTCTTCCTATTCTCATGTGGTCTTCATTTACCATAGAACCTGGAAACAACCTAGATGCCCTTCAACTGAAGAATGGATAAATAAACTGCGGTACATATATACAATGGAATACTACTCAGCAGAGAAAAACAATGACATCATGAGGTTTGCAGGCAAATGGAGGGATCTAGAAAAAATCCTCCTGAGTGAGGTAACCCAGACTCAGAAAGACAAACATGGTATGTACCCACTCATAGGAGAATACTAGTTGTGGAACAAGGATGACTGGACGGCTACTCACAACACCAGGGAGGCTACCTGGAAAACAGGACCCCAAGAAAGACACGAGGATCGCCCAATGACGGAGAAATGGATGAGATCTACATGAACAGTCTGGATGTGAGTGGAGGTAATGAGGGGCGAGGGGCGAGGGAAAGAGAACTTGGAGGAGCGGGAGATCCCAACTGGATCAAGAACAGAGAGGGAACACAAGGAATGTTGAAAGAAATTCTTATTTTAATATGTTATCCATGCTAGTTTGGGGAGTAATTGGCATCATAAAAATCTGGTTGATTGATTTTTACCAAATATATTTATCTGTCCATCAAAATTTGTTTTATAACCAAAATATTCATTTATTCAAAGATTTTAATGATATTTTACTTTGTCATACTGTATTAGACACACTTAGAGGAAGTTTTTTTTACATAATATGCTTTTAAATACAATTAACACATGTAAAATGTATATAGTGCACACTTTTCATAGGTTGAAGTTTTAAATCAAGGACAGAGGTCACTGTGTTTTCTTCTGAATATTATTTTCTTGCCCCAGTCACAGTTGTGTAAATAAAAGGTTTCAAACAGCACATGTTAAGAAGCTGAAGATGAAAGCATCATACAATCAGACAATTAGATACAGAAAATGCACTTGAAATTGGCCAATACACTTCATTATTAAGACCCAATAATAGGAATGCAAGAGATGGTGTTCAGGCACATACCTGTAATCTCATCCCATAGGAAGCAGAAGCAAGAAAATTATGTTCAAAGTCAGCTTGGTTGCATGGTGAACATAAAATTAGACTGGCATACACGTTATGACTCTTGTCTCAAAAAAATAACAGATCCTGTGAGTGTTATTGTGTCTATACCACAGTGTGTTTCTTCTTCCAAGTAGATGATAGAACCTTGGTGGAAAGAACTCTGCCTTTCCATGCCTTTGGGGTTCATTCCATAGCCAATCACCATGTTTGTGTATTAGGTGTGGATAAACCATTGGCCCTTTCCAAAAGAGTGTCATGCAACTTCCATTTTTTTCCCCAGAAAGACTATATTCGGGTAATAAAGAATCAAGCTATGAAAAAAAAGTAACAGACACAAGTCTCAGAATAGTGATTAACTTCACAAATTGATTAAGAAAGGTCTATGACTTGCCCTCTTGGAACCTTGATACAAACCAAGAGTCTGTCTAGTTTTTCCTAGGAACCCCTTTCAGCCTTTCATTTTTTCCCCAGGTTCACTGATTTACATGTAAATGTCATAATTTATTTTTCTTTATACCCAAGTAACACTCTGTTGAATACATGTATCACATTTCATTATTCTTTTATCATTTAGTAATTCTTTTTGTTAAGACATTTTTTTCATACATTATGTTGTTCATATATTTGCCCCTCCCTTAAGTCTTCCCAGATCCTCCCCACTTCCCTACCCACACAACTTTATGCACCTTCTGTTTCTTTCTGTCTCCCTTTCTCTCTCTCTCTCTGAACACACACACACACACACACACACACACACACACACACACAAACACAAATATACACAAGTGAAAACCATAGCAAACAAAAAATAAGACAAAAAAGCCAAAACAAAACAAAATACAATGAAACAAACATGCTCACAACAAATATGGAGCTTGTTTGGTGTTGAACAACTACCTCTGAATATTGGGCATATTCACTTCATCTTGATTTAACTTTAGTAAGGCATATATAGCAAAATATTCATTCATGTCTTTTGTGTTTTTTCAAGTTTGATGTAATACAGACTTTTAAGTGTGCTTATGATGTAATGCAGATTTTTAATTGTGCTTATGATTCTCTGAATTCCATTGGTATCTGTTGTATGGTCACTTTTTAATCACCATGTTGAGAGACTTTCAGTAACAAAGAATTTTTTAAGAACGTAAAAGCAAAGTGGTTAATAGGTAGTGGGCTCCAATCCATGAGAGGCCTCACCTTGTTGGAGGAGAGAATGGAGAGTGAGCAGGGGGAAGGCTGGAGGGGTGGGAAGAGAGAAGAGGGGGGATCTGTGGTTAGTATCTAAAATGAGTAAAAAAATCCCTTAATAAAAAAGTGGCTAATAAACTCTTAAAGACTGTTAAACAATCTTAGCTATCAGAGAAATGCATAATGATACTGTATTGAGACTTTGTCTCATTCCGGTCAAAACACTTATAATAAAAATACATATGCTGTCATGAATGTGGCTGCTATAGAGCAGGTTCATTTGAAT
This sequence comes from Peromyscus melanophrys, assembly GCA_902168415.1. NCBI lineage: Eukaryota > Metazoa > Chordata > Mammalia > Rodentia > Cricetidae > Peromyscus > Peromyscus melanophrys. The sequence goes on from CABHPR010155982.1 coordinate 9,135, forward strand.
TGAAACATTCTCTCCAGGAGGGAGCAGTTAGCTCATAAGAAGTTAAACAAAGTTCACATATTCATAAAGCCGAAACCTCCAAGGCTCATGCAAGCCCCTCCTATACAGCTGTTACTGGAGGAGGACGCTTTGAACCTGTCTAGCTGCCAAGACCAATCTCTGGGACATTTTGTCCCAAAAGTTGTTCAAAGAGCTCCAGGGATGAAGCAACCATGAGTCATGACTCCCATTGGAGTAGGCTTTACTGTACTACTACTTTTGGGTCATCTCTCCTTATGTGAGTAACTCCATCCCATCTCCCTTCAGTAACCTCAATAAAACATTGGTTGGTTAACTGAGCTGGATGTTGCTGAAATGTTACTCAGGTGTGCCACGTGTTTCCTTTCTGGAGTGAGTAGATGTGTGTATATTGTATTTCTCTAGGAAATGTTGTTAGGAACAGGCAATAAGGACCTTGTCCTAAGTACTGCCAATTTGACTTCAGATTCCATTTTACCTGTAGGATGAAACAAAATTCAGGTTCCCAAGCCCTAAGGGAACCTTCTGATAGCTGACCCACCTCCTCCTTAAACCATAGAAATAGTCATTATGCATCTTTAGTTCTCTAGAAACATCATGGTTGTTCCTAATAACAGAAAGAAGAGATGAATCTGATTGGTTGGACTGAAAGGCTTACATTGTATATCATTGACAATAATGGAACATTCAAGGAAGCCCCTAATCTCTAAATCCTGAATGGTGAAAATTGTAACCGTAACTAAAACAAACATTTATAAATTTTATGCTTAAATCCTTGCTTCAACTGACATTAGGGGACACAGTTCAGCTTCCAAGTCTGGTCTGTGGCCCTGATCGATCAGCACTTTCTCTTTCCCCCTTTGTTTTCTGCTGCCTTGCATTAAATCTTGCCTTGGGGTAACCTCTTGTGTCTGCTTAGGTTGATTTGGAACTTCAGACCACAACAATGTCTCTCACATAACAGTGAGGAAAAAAGGGGACACTATTAATAATAATAAACAATATGATAATTGACAAATATAATTGAACTTTTATATGTCAATGATTCGCACATAAACATGTAAATTTTTATAGCTATATGTTCATATCAATAAAGGAAAAGTAAATATATGTGCATGTATTTCCCATTACTTACATTGTATATATTATTATTCATGTCATATCTCTTTGTATATATATTTTCAATATCACTCTTTGAATTAGCATACATTTGAATTGTCTCTTCATATATACTTTGTATTTACCCTCATCCTTCACAATCGCTTCCACTTATTTCATTATAACCCTCCTTCCCCATAAGACTTCTTTCTGCTTTCATGTCCCATGAATATTATCCTCATTCCCCTTTCTTAAGAATTCTTCCTGGGGCTGGAAAGATACCTCAACAGTTAAGAGCACTAGATATTCTTCCAGAGGTCATGAGTTTGATTCCTAGCACCTATGGCAACTCACAACTGTGTTCCAGGGCATCAGACCCTTTCTTCTGTTCTCCCCAGGAATCAGGCTCCTATGTGATGCACAGACATCCATGAAGGCAAAACACCCATGTGCCTAAATAATAAAAGAAAAAGTATTTCCCCTTATTATTACTTATTTCTATGTTATGATGTACACTCACACCTCTATATTTATATAAATATACAAAAGTTAAGAACTAGGAGATAAAATGTGTATTTGTATGGGGAGTGGTGAGAAATATGGGAACCCCTGAGTGAGTGAAGTCCTATGTGATCTCTTAATACGTTGTGGGTGTTTCAAGAAACACATTCTTAGAATCATGGGGAAATGGTAAAACCTCTCCCTTCAGTCACCCCTAGGAGTTGGAGGGGGTAAGGCTCAGAAGAATGGCCATGCCTTTCTCTGGTTCATATATGGATGTTGAGATTATGTTCAGAAAATGTCCACCATAGCTTTTACCCTGAGATATTTAGGACTTGAAGACAGGTCTATAGAAACCACTCCAACCCTACCTGAGATAAACCTGCCTCTTGTTCACCTATATATAATGCCTTGCCTCCATAGTTATCTGTATGTAATAAC
>CABHPR010155982.1:15505-32438 GCA_902168415.1 Peromyscus melanophrys
TGTGTGTGTGTGTGTGTGTGTGTGTGTGTGTGTGTGTGTGTGTGTGTATGTGTATCTCTGTGTGGTGTTTGTTTGTTTAATAATGTAAGATGGAAAATTTTGGTTAGAGAAAGTTATTAGTTTTTACTCTAATGTTTCTATCACACTTTTGAACTGTGGTAAGGTTACCTATCATTAACATCTGATTTCTAGCTAAACACATACAGAATCAGATTGATGAAAAAGTCAAAGTTGTGCTTTGAACATTAATACACCCAAATAGAAGTTAGAATTTCTTCCCCTGACCTATCACTTAATTTCTGTTTTATCTTAATAAAAAAATCAAACTAAATTTAGAAGAAGAGGAATGAGCCAAATTTGAATCAAAAAACATCAAATGAATCATCTTTAGTTACTTTAGTGGGAACACGACAAAGTGAGTTCAAATAGTTTAAAATGTTCAATGATGCAGTCTTAGTCAAGGAAGCAGTCCCCATGGAGCTGGAAGAATGTGCAAATACATCTTCCCTTTGTATAAAGCAATATCCCACTTTGATGAAAGAAAACATGCACACATGCAAATACACACACCACACGTACATGCATACATACACTCACAGATATACTTACCATACACAAGCACACACACACACACACACACACACACACACACACACACACACACCCCTATTTCTATGTGGAGTCCTCCTGCATATATGAGAAACCTAAGACAGAGAGAAATACTGTCTATGGAGCAAATATCAAGATTTTTATGTTGACATCAAAACTGCTCCTTTGCCAGAATCCTTATCAACCAAAACCAGAGATGACATGAGGTTAGATGATCCTGTTTTATGTTTTCAAGTTCAGGTTTGAAGGTAGTGATTGGATGCTCAGAGCTGTCATTTTTCCCCATTCAACAATTTCTTCTACCAGCAACCAAGTCAATGAGGCCAGGACAAAGGAGGTGGCATTGCAGTATGGCCTGCCTTGCTGATGGAAACACTTTCAGCAGTGAGTCAGCATGATAATGACATGGGAGAGATAAAGAGAAAGCAAACCACAAGTTTCCTAAGCTGCAGTTCTAGAGACCAAAGGATGGCAGAGCATTGCTTTCAAACCTTTGAAAGAAACTGACCTAGAATCAAGTAAACATACAAAGAAGATATTCCTATGTTCAATAGGAAGGAAGATGCTTAGGAGATTCTAAGATTCTGAAATAGGTAATATTTCTACTACAGGGGAAATGTGCTGGGAGCACAGCTGAGTGATCTAGCAGGTGCCTACTGTGAAAAAATGCCCTGGGATCAATTCTAGTAATAAACAGCAAAACAGCAGAAAACAAAGAACATGGTGAAAGACAACCTACAGAGTTAGAGAAAATCTTTGTCTAATATTCATCTAGCAAGAATTTAATTTCTAGAATGTATGAATAATTTCAAAAGTTAAACAATAAAGGAAAAGATAGCTTAGTCAATGAATGCATAGTAGAACTGAGCAGATGTTTTCTAAATAAATAAGAACAGATGGTCAGTATAGACATGAAAAAATATCTGATATCCTCAGCTACTTAGGAAAGACAAAGCAAAACCTTGTCCAGATCCCATTTCATTTGAATCAGAACGGTTATGAAGAAGAAAACAAACAGGAGAGAATGCTGGTCAGGAAGTGGAGAAAGTCCCTGTTTAAGGCTGATTGGAAGGGTCAATAGTTCAGACAATATTAAAGCAAATGTGGAAATTCTTCAAAAACATTACAGGAGAACTTTTGTATGGTCCATCTATACTAACTCTGGTACAGAGATAAGCAAATCAAAGTCACTTTACTGCGGAGATGCTTGCATGTCTATGTTGTCACAACTCTGTGCATCATAGCCAAGTTGTGGAATAAGCCCCAGTGCCTACCTGTGAATTAATGGGTAAAGATATGAGACATATATTCAATATAGACTTTTACTCAGCCATAAAGGATGAATTGTATCAATTTTAGGAAAATAAATCAATGTATTTCAAAGCTAGAGGGAAAAAACAAATGACATGAAACAAAGAGGGCAAGTTGTAGTGATACAGAAGATGGAAAGGCGGAGGGGTGCTAAATAAACACATAAATCAGTGTTAAGGACACATTTTTGTTTGTGCATCATAGGAGATGACTGGTTTGGAGTGAACGTACCTAGTGCTGCTTTGGAGGAACAGAGCCTACTAGATTATATGGATGTCAGCCCAGGTCCACCTCACCAGTGCCCTTCTCCCCTACAGTCAGGGTATGAGCTAATCATAAAAAGGAAGGTTAAAATTTAAGAAAAATAGAGCCTAGCATGAGAAAGCAGTAGTGTGAGAATGCTGAGCACCCAGCGGATGGCTCAAAATTGTTTGTAACTCCAGTTCCAGGGGATCTGATGTCTACTTCTGGCCTCTATGGGCACCATACATGCAGTTGTTGCACTTACATACATGCAGGAAAAATCTCCTACATATAAAAAACAAAAATAAACAAATCAAAACCTTTAAAAACAAATATAGAAAAATGGGGACTTAAAGCAGCTCTTTTAACTGCATGAGAATTAGGACAGGAGGGGAGTAAAGGCTCTTGAGACGACAGCAAATGGCAGTTACTGCCCTACACAATTGGTCAATTATAATAGCACTTTACAAAAAAATAATTAAAAGAGCCCATGAATGACAATTCTATCTTTACAATCACAAACACTTCTTCTGAGTTAGATAAAAATATTGGACATTGCCACAAAATCAGCTCTGGTTGCATGTGAAAAATTTTAATCAGTCTTAACTTAAAACAGTTTTATATTAGAGAGGAGGGCACAGAGCAAATATGAATTCCATTGAGCAGTGGTAGAAAGAGTAAAGCCACATAAAAAGGAGACTGAAATTTTTATAAGCTTCAAAGTAAATTAAAGATTATGAATTGAGGTGAAACCAAATAAAAACAAAAGCTGTTAGTGGTGACTGGAGGTGGTTTTCAGTGGGTGAAATGAACATTGGTAAGCATTGTCCCACGGCTCCTGAAGAGGGGATGGCAGTAAGCATTGTCCCATGGCTCCTGAAGAGGGGATGGCTCAGAGAGCAGAGGTATAGTAGTCAATTCAAGTGACTTATGGAGTCAGACAGTGAAGGGCCACAGTCCATAAAATGGGAAAATAATCTCTGTACTGGCTGTTTTTCTGTGTCAACTTGACACAAACTGGAGTTGTTGGAGAGGAAGGACCCTCAATTGAGGAAATGCCTCCATAAGATGCAGTTGTAAGACATTTTCTCAATAGTGATCAATGGGGGATGGCCTAACCCATAGTGGGGGGTGCCAACCCTGAGCTGGTAGTTTGGCATTCTATAAGAATGCAGGACACTGTCAATAAGACAAAATGGAAGCCTATAGAATGGGAAAAGATCTTTACCAATCCCATATCTGACAGAGGGATGATCTCCAAAATTTGTAAAGAACTCAAGAAACTAGATATCAAAATAAAAAATAATCCAATTAAAAATGGGGTACAGATCTAAACAGAGAATTCTTAACAGAAGATCTCAAATGGCCAAGATACACTCAAATAATAATTAAAGATTCAAAGGTACCATCTTACACCTGATAGAATGGATAAGATCAAAAACACTAATGACAACTTATTATATAGAGGATATAGAGGAAGGGGAACACTCCTCCACTGCTGGTAGGAATGCAAACTTGTATAGCCACTTTGGAAATAATTATGGTGGTTTCTCAGAAAATTGAGAATCAATTTATCTCAAAATCCAGCTATATAATTCTTGGGCATATACCCAAAGGATGCTCAGTCATAACACAAGGACACTTGCTCAACTATGTTCACAGCAGTTTTATTTGTAATAGTCAAAACCTAGAAGCAACCTCGATGTCCCTCAATTGAAGAATGGATAAAGGAAATGTGGTACATTTATACAACAGAATATTATTACTCGGCTGTAAAAACAATAACATCATGAAATTTGCAGGCAAATGGATGGAACTAGAAAATATCATCCCGAGTGAGGTAATCCAGACTCAGAAAGAGAAACATGGTATGCCCTCACTCCTAAGTGGATACTGGATGTAATGCAAAGGATAATCAGGCTACAATCTACAGCCCCAGAGAAGCTAGCTAACAAGGAGGATCAAAAGAGAGATGTGTTGTTGGTTATTTTATAGTTTTTACTTTTTTGACTTTGGAGGGGGGGCATCAACCAACTCCCAAATAAAACACATGGAGGATTTTTATTTCTTATGAATGTCTGGCCTTACCTTGGTTTGTTTCTAGCCAGCTTTTCTTAACTTAAATTATGCCTGTCTATCTTTTGCTTCTGGGCTTTTACTTTTCTCTATCTCATATACTTTTTTTCCTTCCTACTCCATGTCTGATTGTGTAACTGGGTGGCTTGGGTGGCTGAGTGGTTGATCCCTGAATTCCTCTTCCTTCCTCTCTCATCCCTAGATCTTTTCTTTCCAAGATATCTCCCTGAATTTATTCTCTTTGCCTGCCAGCCCCACCTATCCTTTCCTGCCAAACTATTGGCCATTAAGCTCTTTATTAGACCATCAGATGTTTTAGACAGGAAAGAAACACAGCTTTACAGAGTTAAACAAATGAAACATAAAAGAATGAAACACAATTTGCATCATTAAAACAAATGTTTCACAGCATAAACAAATGTAAAACATCTTAAATTAATATTCCACAAAATCTCCTTCCTTTGTCTAAATAAAAAGAAAAGATTTTAACTTAAATATAGTAAGATTGTATAGTAAGTATACAATAAGAAAAATTATCAATAAGGGTTACATTCACAATGTCCAGTTCATTTGTATTTGAAAAAATACTCTATCATATCTTAATGAATCTAATGTATTATACCTAATTTACTTTCTATCATAACTAAGAAAAACTGCAACTAGAACTATCTAGTCTTCAACTCCATCAAGGACTCCCAGAAGAATGCATTATTACTTAACAACAGAGACATCTTGCTGCCTGGACAATCACCCAAAGTGCCTCTGCAATGTTGGGGCATCCGTTTTCAGCTTACAGGTGCAAAATATCTGGCAGACTTTGCAGTGAAGCAGGAAATTTGAAGGACTGTCCTCTCTTGTATTGGCAAAATTCAGCAGTTACTTTCCTGTGTGTCCTGTAGAATAACTAGCAGACTCTTCTGTCAAGGTGAAAGTTTGAAGGACTGTTCTGTGACTTTCCTGGGGTCCTGCATGTCCAGTCTAAGCAGCACATTGTCAGCAGTCAAAGTAAAGCAGTTTCTTGCCCAAAAGGCCACAACGCAAGCAAACTCCTGTGGAGCTTTTCTTCAGTCACCCTTTTATGAAGTAAGTTGGTGCTGCCAGGAGCATATGTGTCTTAGTGTCATGAAAACCCCTGTGATAACAAAACATTTTAAATGTCATATTCTGTGGGTCTTTGAAGCATTTGAAGATCATTTATCTATCTAAAAATATCTCTATATAATCTTGAAAACATACCTAACCTATCTAAAAATCTATTGCTATAAATGACTAACGACTAATCCGTGTTTCTTGATTATCTTAGTTTATAATAGTAGATGTCAAATGCTAGTATTTTATCTTGCATTTTTAAATGAACTGCAAAGGTACAATATCTTAAACAAGAGTAAAAACATATATACCGTGTAAGAAAAATAACTTTAAATTTGTATCAATATACTATATTCCCCTAAATGATAACAAACATTTATAAACCACCAAATAACCAACAGTCATCCACACCCTTCTTGGGAATGCAGGCCCTGTGTTCTCCAAACTGCTTCCAGTTGTCTGTGGGTAAAGGCATCTTTAGGGGTCCCTGAGAAAATTTTGAGATAATGACCAAGTCTGAGAAAGACCAGCAGTAACCTTTGTTGATAGATATCACCTGTCAAGATTCAGGAGGTCTTCCCTGATCAAACCTGATCACTATCAATTTTAAGGAGTCCACAGCCTCTCATCTCCTGTAAAAACAAAAGCAAAAAACTCTTCTCCAAAGAATTTTTTTTTATTTCCATTTGACAAATATATTTTATTACTTCCATTTTAAGGTTAAGATAGCCTTAAAGTATCTAGGTTGGCTCAATCCTGCAGTCCTGTTCACAGTCCCGTGTCTCCCAGCAGTTGTCTCTTGCCCATCAGCAATCAAAAAATTCAAAATCAACACAGTAGTACACAGGATCCAGTCTCCCTGGTTTTTTTTTTTTTGCATCTCTGTGGATAATTATTTTTTTTTGTAATTTTACTTCTCTCTTTAAAACCTTATTACTTTTAAAATACTTCTTTCTATGACTGTCCATACTTTTTTTCTTTCTTTCATAAGCCTATACACATTGTAAAACACATTGGAACCTGTTTAGAGGTTTTTTTCTATCTGGATATCTTTTACTGGGCATCTTTTAGCCTTATTTGTCTGCATGTGAAACAAATGCAACATAAAAGAATGCAACACATCTTTGCATTATTAAAACAAATGTTCCACAGCTTAAACAAATGTAACACATCTTAAAATAATATTCCACAGCAGGGACATTTAGATTTCCCTGGGAAGGGGAAATAGAAGAGATCTCCTGTGTAAACTGTGGACAGGCATAGGGGTGGGGGTAAACAGCTGATCTGAGCTTGTGGAAGCTTACATACTCTGGACCAACAGCTAGGGAGCCAGCATGGGACCAACCCAGGCCCTCTGCATGTGTGTGACTGTTGTGTAGCTTGGTCTGTTTGTGGGGCTCCTAGTAGTGGGATCAGGAACTGTCTTTGGCACTTCAGCTGCCTTTTGGGAATCTATTCCCCATGCTGGGTTGCCTCACCCCAGCCTTGATCCAGGATGGAGGAGCTTGGTCCTGCCTCAGCTTGATATGCCATGCTTTGTTGACACCCATGGGAGGCCTGCCCCTTTTGGAAGGTAGATGTAGGAGGAATGGATGGGATGAGTAGAGAAGAGGCAGAGAAGGAGGCAGTAGGAGGAGAGGAGGAAGGCGAATCTGCAGTCAGGACTAAAATAAATTAAATAAAAATAATTAATAAAAAAAAGGAAGAAAGAAAGCAGGCTGAACAAGCCATGTGAAGCAAGCCAGTAAGTAGCTTCTCCATAGCCTTTATATCAGCTCCTACCTCCAGGTTCCAGTCCTGCTTGAGTTCCTGTCCTGACTTCCTCCAGTGATGAACTATGATCTGGAGTTGTAAGCCAAATCAACTCTTTCCTCCCCAATTTATTTTTGGTCATGGTGTTTTATGGCAGCAATAGAAACCCTAACTAAGACAATCTCTGTTAATTTCTGTACTTAAAATATTTTCTAAAAAGATAAACATTCCTATAAGTAATATTATGCTGACGGAGCAGGTTATACTTAGAAATACATGTGTACATGCATATACATATATGCATACAGTGACAATGACTGAAGAAGTCATGAACTGGAATGAGAGTGTGAAGGGATATGTGGGGCAGTTTCAAGGAAGGAAAGAGAAGGGAGAAATATTGTAATTATATTATAATCTCAAAAATACAATAAATAAAATAATTAAAAAGGAGAATCTTGGTTTCCATATTTTCTAAGTATAGCTATATTTATTGGAATTCATGATTGTTTCATCTAATGGAATACTCAGCTAATGACAAGGAATACATGAAAATACTTGAATTTGATGATAAAGTGTTTTCAAGGAAACTATGACTGGGACATATCATTTTGTCACCTGAGGCTCTTAGGGGAAATTAATCTTCCCAGATGGATTTCACTGGTGGAACCAGATAGTAATATCTGTGACCAATGTTGGTAAGTGGGCTTGATTTGCAAGACATATAGGCAAACATCGTATTTCATTTATTCCAAAATCTATCTCATATAACATGAATGATAGCCATATATTTGCTGAAAGAAAAAAGCCATCTACGTGAATATAGAATTCTTTTTAGTGAAAAAGTCAGCTACAAATTTAATCATGTTTATCCTTTAACTTAATTTCCTTATTTACTTTAATTTTTGATTTTAGAAAATCTTCATAGTTTTCAAAGTTTAGTGTTATTGTTTCACTGCTTTCTTCTTATCCACACAGGGTAACCTTTCTGTATTTCTGGAGACAGAACATTGTTGCGGTAGTTGTTTGAGCATTGTACTGAAATCTATATATTAGAATTGATATCGTTAACATAATTAAATATCTTCTTTCCTAAACACATGTTTAAAGGCATAATGGTGGGGCTGGAGAGGTGGCTTAGTACTTGACAATGATTGCTGCTCTTGTAAAGAACTGAGTCATTGGTTAGGTGACACACTCTAATTCTAGCCCCAATGAACTCAAAATCTGTCTGGGTATTCACTAGCACTCACACACATGTATGGCCTACACAACTCACAGACACACAGATTTTAAAAATGGCATAATGAATCTGAAACACAGATCAAAAATGTGTCCTAAATTCACTCAGCATTCTTTGTTAATTTGAAAAATGACAGGAATCTATTTCTAGAATGAAGTACAAAATTACTGTATTTGAATTTTTCCTTAGATTTTGTTTTCTTTTAAGTGAGGATAGGGTGTATTGAAAGATTATATGTTTATTTATATGTATTTAAATTTCACAAGAAATTCATTATGTAAATACTGCAACAAAAATGAGAAATTTTCCTTTCTACCAACTACTAAGTCTTTATAATACTTGTTGACATCTATTAACATAGACCTGTCATTCAGAATGCCAATCCTGCTGAAGACTAAGGAGAGTTCAGACTAAAAACTTAAACTGAAATAAAACCAAAGCTATTGGAAAACACAAAAACACTATGAAGATGGTTCAGGGTTTTAAGGATACAACATATAAGTGAGAAATACAGCAAATGATGCTCTGGGTTTTAAGAGAGTTTTCCCAGGAGCTGACAGCTGATGCCCTCTCAGAGCTGACGAAGTTGCACCAGTTGTTAGAGGATGAATTAGTGACAGACACAGCATAACACTCAGCAAAAATCAGAGGTATTCAGACACTATCCTGAGTAGTCCGTATCCCAGAACAGGGAAACAGTGGGTCTCAAAAAAACGTTCCAGATCTGAAACGTGTTGATCCTGCCCTTTACCAGATGTTCATCACACAGCTAAGTCAACCCTTCTGGATAGGGTGCTCAGGCCAATTCTTACCATTCTTATCATTTTTCTTCAAGCATTCACAAATAACACATGAGCAGACATGTTGATGTTGCCCTTAGCAAGAATCCATAAAAATGGAAAGAAAAACATATAAAGTCTGGAAACTAAGAATAGTGGCCAACAGGGTTGAATAAGCCTAAATCTGAATGGCTGCATTATCTATCACTCCTTTCCAATTTTGATAAAGTGTTGCATTCAACCTACTGGCTAGTTTTGTGTCAACTTGACACAAGCTAGAGTCATCAGAGAGGAAGGAACCTTAGTGGAGAAAAAGCTCCCTGAGATCCACTATAAGACTTTTTCTCAATTAGTGATCAATGGGGAAGAGCCAAGTCCATTGTGGGTGATGTCATCCCTGGTCTGTGTGGTTCAGGGTGCCATAAGAAAGTGGACTGAGCAAGCCAGGAGAAGCAAGGCAGTAAGCAGCACTCCTCCATGGCCTTCTGATTCCAGTTTCCTCTCCTGTTTGAGTTTCTGTCTTGACTTCCTGTGATGATGAACAGCAATATGGAAGTGTAAGACGAATAAACTGCTTCCTTCCAAACTTGTGTTTTTCGTCATGGTGTTTCCTTGTAGCAATAGAAACCCCAACTAAGACAAATTGGTACCAGTTTAATGGAGTATTGATTGTGACAGGCCTGATCATGTTGTGGAAGGACTTTGGAAGTTTGGACAAGAAAAGCCATTGAGTGTTGAGAGCTCAGTGGGATGTTCTTTAGGAGCCTGGAACATAAGAATGTTTAGAGCAGTGCAGAAGATGGAGGCCTGGCTTATGAAGTTTCAGAGGGAAATTTAAAGACTCTATCAGGGCCATCTGCTATTTTGAATTATGATTCTGTCATTCTGATTAGCTAGGGCTGGAGTCAGCTATTATCAACAAGATCCCAGTACTACTGAAGTAGAACCTTTTCCTTAATGGGCAAATGGACAATTGATGCTGCTTAGCTGGAGCTAAGATATAACTGTTTGGTGATTAGGAAGAGACCAGCATCACTGAGGTAAACACTTCCAGGAAGTGCTTTCTGGGAGCACAGAGAAGCCGTGTTCCAGAGGCCACCAAAGTTGTATCACATGCTCACAACTGAACTTAGTAATATGTAAGAGTGCCCCAGGTGGTTCTGGTTTGAAGGCTTGAAGGGGTCATGGAGAGCAGCTGAGGCTTGGCACTGTGAGAAGCCAGGAGAGGCCATTGGAGAAGGTGCAGCCTCAGCGGAAATTGAAGATCTAGGATTGATGGGGTTATGCCAAGTTTAGACTTGATGCCATGAAGAGAGCCTATGGGAGGCTATTGGTGAAAGTTCATCTCAGTTCCAATAGAAGACCCCAGAATTTTGGAGATGCCAGTACCATGGGATGGTCACCAAAAAGAGCAGCACAATGGGAATGGAGCCAGCCAGAGTGTAGAAGACAAGTCATAAAAAATCAACAGTGTATAAGTAGACTCTTCTAAGTAATTTTGCAGGATTAGAAATTATTGATTTTCAAAAGAAATTATTAACATAAAAATGTGCATTTTTTGATGTTACCATTATTTCTCTGTTAAACTATCTATTGAGAAGTGAAATCTGCTTCCACTTTCACTGTAGGTACACTGCTTCAATTGATCATTAGTAGAACAAGGGGTAATTTATGTAGATGATGTCAGCTAACAGCTTTTGAAGCTTCTGCCTGGGCCACTGCATATGCACAGACTAGTCAGAATCATATTGCTTGGAAAGGTCTATGTATTCTTGGACTGCCATTCAAAGCAATCTCCACTTTGATTCCCTGCTGGTCAGAATAACTGAACTCAATCTTTCAGCCCTTCTGACTTGTTAGACACAAAGACTAATCCATCACCTGGTAGAATGCCACCAAAGCAAATCAATAGCCACCAGGGGAAATGGGAGCTATCTAAGTGAAACTTGACCAAACTTCCTTTTATCTTCATCTTTATTTTATTTATTTTATTTTATATTTATTTTCATTTATCCCCTCATTTCATCCCTCCATGCTATCTCAACTACCTTTCCTAAAACATCTCATGCTGGAGGTCAGCCCCAATGGTTTACAGGTCCCAGAGAGGAAGTCAGGAGTCTGTGAGGAGAGGATGAGCCATGCACCATGGTCAGGAGAATCTTGCAGCCTGACTGACTAGCAGCCAGAGTATTTATACAAAATTCACTAAGCAGGGATAGATTCATGTTGTTTCAAAATATAGATCATATCATTTTTGTTTTTGGACATATACTTCACTTTCTCTTGCATATCTTTTAGTCATCATTGATAAACTATGACAGAACAGAGTTATCTTTTACAATATTTTCCCCTCAAGTTTCCAGTCAAGTCATCATTGATAAACAGTCATCTTTTATAACCATTTTTACTCATTAATTCCATAACCCAAGTTTTAAGAATCTAGAGGTATATTACAGCCTGTTCTCAAGCTAGTAGCTTTTCTGCTGCAAGGATGTTAGACTAAAACAAAATCTTCAAGCCAGCCCAGGAAGATTTCCATGTCCTAAGCACTATATTATTAACTCTTAATGGTCAGAGTGCCCAAGAAAAAATTTAGGCCAAAGCTGCTGCTGTTATCATTCAAAAATTCTGGCATAATACGATACTTACATCTTTTATGTTTATAGAATTTGTTTATATGTCTAATCTTGGCATTTTTTGGTTCTTCGGTCATATGACATCACAGTGACTCTGCATGTGCTAACTTTTCTAAAAAAGGGAGGTCCTGACGTCTCACTCTTTTATTGTCTTTCTACACCATTCTTTGCCCATCAATATAAATCTCTGTGTAGGGCAGAGGTAACTTCAGCTAATCTAATCTAATTTTGTTGCTGTATATGTCGCATTATCATCTGAATATATAGTGGGAAGAGGCTTGTAATCTGATCTGTGGCCAATTCCTCTAGTCCACTGAATCTTGTTGACCTTTTAAAGTTTGCTTTGCTTTGATTATCTTGTTCCTGAGTAAGTACAGAGACAAATGTTTAAAGAATGTCTCATAGCCTATAAGGAGACCTCTGGCTTCTCTATGTGTGTCACAAACTTCAATGAAGACCTTCAAGTAGATAAGGATATATCCCTAAAACCAGGAGGGATTGTATGTTCAGGACCTTCCTGGGGAAGCTTAGAAGCAGTACTCCTGGGAGAAGGCATAAATGATTCATAAGAAATTTTCCATCAATCCATTATCCCCAAATTGTACAAATATTAAAATTTCCCCAAGTATACAACAGGTAGATCTCAAAAGCAAAGTTGGCATAGCAGCCCTCATGTGGCTCAGTTTTGTTGGATCCTTTGTCAAGCAGCTGTGCTGGATTTATGGATTTTGCCATTCCCATCAGATATGGCTGAACCAACCTAACATGCCCCAAGCTTTCAAGTTGATTACTCTTTGTCTGTGATTATTATTGTTATTGTTGTATAATTCTCATCTGAATGTGTATATATATATATATATATGTTTGTATATACATATATGTATGTGTGCATACATATGCGTGTATGCACAAATGATTATGAATACAGACTGCTGAGTCCATTTTGTGTTGGTGGTGTGTATATGATTTGAAGGCTGACCACTCTGCCTTGGATGACTAATAAGGGGTTAATCCCTAGGAGAAGCTAATTCTCCTTCTCCTCATTGTCATTAGTTGGTTGTATTTCTTTGTCTAAGGGTAGGACCCAACAAAATTTCCCTCCGTCTACACTAACATGCCTATTGATATTGCCATTGTTCTGGTCTTGTCTTTGCAGCCATTTCTAAAAGAGACTTTTTTCACAGCAGACTTCCTGGTCTTGTGGCTTTCACAAAATGTTCCCTAAGCCATAGACTGAGGAGATGTGGTATAGATGTATCCACTGGGCCTAGGATTCCCACAATCTGTTGATTCTTGCATTATGTACAATTGGGGTTTTTCTAAGGTGGTCTCCATTTGCTGTAAAGACAGAATTCTTTGATGAGAGGTGGTGGCTACAGTCATCTGTGGGTGTAAGGATAGGACTTAGAATATTGAAAGGAGTTATGCTGGTCTAGCAAACTGGTATTAGTAGATTTTTCTGCAAGGTCTATGACTTCACTAGTCCCCAGAAGCTGGCCAGCTTTCCAGTACTGGGCATGATTTACCTCCTGTTGATTGGGCCTTATGTCCAATTAGATAGCTGTTGGTTGCCACTGAATTACCATATTTCTGACCCATATAGTTATGAAGTAAACAATCGTGGTCTTAAGAGACAAAATTTAAGAAGGTAGAAAAGAGGAAGAATATAAGAGAAAATTCTAGATATTCATTCAGTTCTTAGTATAAACAAGTATGATATCCACAAAGAAAAGAGAAAAAAATGTTGAGAATGTTTAACACTGAAAATGCTTTATAATTAAACATTAAACTTCACATGACTAAGTATCTTGGTTTTTACAGTATTTTTATTATTTAAAAGATTTTTTAAATTTAAATAAATTTTGATCATAATTTTTGCCTCCCCCAAGACATTCCAGATCCTCTCCTCAGCCCTACTTTAAGTTCTTAAAAAACAAACAAAAACCCAATACAACAAAACTCTCAAGCCATGAAAACAACAACAACAAAAAATATTGAAACAACAACAACAACAAAAACAAAGAAATAAGAAACCCCATCAAACTAACCAAAAGCACTCTAAAGAACTGTGGGGTCTATAAATGTTGGTCAACTTTTGCCGAACCTTAGGCCTGCCCTAGAGTGGTTGATACATGTAGTCTTACTCCATTGGACTGATTTCCCCTCTCCCAGCAGGTATTAATGATGGTTCAGTTGTTAACCTTTACCCTAGTGGCTAGGTTTTCATTAATTCATTCATTTTTTTCATTCTTAATAAAACAAAATATAAAATAAACAAAATTATCACATTGAAGTTGGAGAATAAAAACCAAGAGAAGGAAAAGAGCATGAAAAAGGCAAAAAACTCAGAGAACCACATTCCACACACTAAGGAATCCCACAAGAACACTAAACTGGAAGTCATGAGCACAGAGGACCTGATTCAGATAGATACAGGCCCTGTGCATGCTGATTTCTCTGTGATTTTATATGTGCTTCACTCATGTTGCTTTGAAGGACCTTGTTTGCTGTGGGATGTTCTGTATGACAAATATGTTAATAAATAAAGCACTGATTGGCTGGTAGCCAGATAGGAAGTATAGGCGGGACTAACAGAGAGGAGAATTGAGGGAACAGGAAGGTGGAAGGAGACACTGTCAGCCACCACCAGGACAAGCAGCATGTAAAGATGCTGGTAAGCCACGAGCCACGTGGCAAGGTATAGATTTATAGAAATGGGTTAATTTAAGATATAAGAACAGTTAGCAAGAAGCCTGCCACAGCCATACAATTTATAAGTAATATAAGCATCTGAGTGATTATTTTATACGTGGGTTGTGGGACTGCGGGGCTTAGTGGGACTTGGAGAGAAGCTCTCCAGCAACACTTGTTCTCTTGGTGACTTCCTTCCACTCTGGCTCTTACAGTCTTTCTGCCTCCTCTTCAAAGGGGTTCCCTGAGCTCTGTGGGGAGAGATTTGATGGAGACATACCATTTAGGGCTGAATGTTCCTATGTCTCCCACTCTCTGAATAATGCCTGGCTGTGGGTCTCTATATCTGCTCTTCTCTGCTGGAAGAGGAAGCTTCTCTGATGGTGAGTGATCAAGGAACTGATCAATAAATATAGCAAAACATCATTAGGAGTCATTTCATGCTTAACAAAAAAGACAGGTAGTATTTGGTTTTACCCTAGGTCTCTGGGCTATCTGGTCTCTGGTTCTTTATCTTCCAAGCAGTGCAGGGTATGGGTTTTATCTCATGGAGTGGGCCTTACATCAAAACAAATGTTGGTTGATTACTTTCCCAAGCTTTGTGCCACCATTGCCCTAGCACATTTTGCAAGCAGCGCATCTTTGTAGATCAAAGGGTTATCACACTGGTCTTTAAATATGCTTAAAAGCACATCAGGAATTAATGATTTTGACTTTTAAGTTAGATTCCAAAGTCCTGAAGAAAAATCTGATGATACATTTCTAATCTTTGTTTAGCCACAGCTACATTTGCATTTGTGCATTTATCTTTTCAAGCTTGGACCAAGTAAGGAATATGTGGAGTGAGTCAGTGTGCAAACATGGCTTGGGGAGAAGAGTAGGATTTATCAGAGCATTGAGATGAAGGGAAACTGACTGGGCAGAAGGTGTGAAGGCGCTGATGCATGGCAGACAGAACACTGCCAAGGTACAGGGAGTCATTGCATGTGCCTAGAACACAGGTGTGAGGGGAGGCTGCCAAATGATGAGGCTGAAGATCTAATCACCAGGCAGATTATGAAGGCTCTGGCATGCTGCACTGAGAGGTTTGGACTTGATCCTTAAGGTATCAGAAAAGCATTTATGAAACATAGCTCAGGACATTGCATGAATTAGAAATGAGGGCAAAGAAAAAGAAAAGGAAATGGGGAGGGAAACGACTGATCAAGTGTCATCTTCTTTTTAGGTAATAATCCAAGTAATTAGCTTTTGAAAGATAAGGCAATTCTCATTGCATTCTTTGCTTTGTACTTTAACTTAGAGAGGCTTCCACAGAATGGTGCAGTTAGGAGTAAAAGGGCATTTGGTAATTCATAGCTGCATTAACATATCAGAACACAAGTTCACAATGGTCCTGTGGAAGAAGCATGAAATGGAAATCTTCAAAAGTCTGCCACTGGAACACTCATCATGAATGAGCATCACTCTTAGCAGGTGGACTTTGAGAGATCAATGGTGTGTAGCTTTACCAGGAATGGGCTTACAACCAGGATGGCGTGCTATTTGGAGCATGTGCATTACCAGCTAATTACACAAATCTGTGACAGCCCAACAATTATGACAAGAGACATTTCTCTTCTGTGGTGATATAATTGAGTGCATTTATAGTTTCAGGAATATACTGAAGGTCTGTACTGTTCAACGCTAACTTTTATTGAATATGTAGTGTGGAAGAAGTAAAGTATATCATGATATAGTTCAATTTTGATTAGCTTGGGAACAAAAACAAGAATTTTATCCTGAATGCTTGATATGAGATACTGTCTTTGATTTACCACAGGAAAGATGCACCCCTGGAACCTCAACAATAGAGCTGCCTAAACCAGGACTGAACAATGACACCAGGTAACATGCTAAAATGGTTGCCAGAGATCTCATAACATCCCACTCCTGGATGAAGAGCTATAGACAGTTAGTGGCTACTGAGAGAAGGAGAACCAGTCTTTTCCAGTAATGAACCTCTGATGAGGTCTTACTCCCAAGGGGTCAGCCCTAAACATATATGCCTATGACCAGCACTAAATTCACTCAGCAAATAGTGTGTGTGTGTGTGTGTGTGTGTGTGTGTGTGTGTGTGAGTGTGTGTGTGTAACAATAATAATTAAATAAAACACATAAATTTGAAGAGACAAGTGGTATAGGAGGAGTTGGAGTAGGGAATAAGAGGGGTAGAATGGATATAAATACCATACTCATTTATGAAACTCTCAAGAAAAGAATTTAAAGTAGAAGGAAATTTGAATTTCAGCTCTTCTATGTATTGACAATACAATCTTGGATGTAGGTAATTTTTCATCACCATAATCCATTCATTCTTGCTTTCTTTATATCTGTCCTCCTTCCCTTCCCTTCCCTTCCCTTCCCTTCCCTTCCCTTCCCTTCCCTTCCCTTCCCTTCCCTTCCCTTCCCTTCCCTTCCCTTCCCTTCCCTTCCCCTTCCCCTTCCCCTTCCCCTTCCCCTTCCCCTTC
>CABHPR010155983.1:9498-35430 GCA_902168415.1 Peromyscus melanophrys
TGTGTGTGTGTGTGTGTGTGTGTGTGTGTGTGTGTGTGTGTGTGTGTATGATCATATGTGTACATGTTTGTATATGTTCACATGGATGTGTATATGTAGAGGACAGAAGATGGCTGAGTTGGTGAAGTGTTTACCACACAAGCATGACACACAAAAGGTCAGATGCAGTGGTATACACCTAATCCCAGCACTGGACAAGCAAAGACAGAAGGATTCCTAGTGCTTGCCAGTCCGACAGTCATGCCAAGTAAGCTCCAGATTCAAAGAGAGACCCTGTCCAGAAATGTGGAGTGGAGATGACTGATCTTTTAAAATGCAAATGCGACTGGATGGCTGCTCTGCATAAAGCCTCCCTCATTTATACAAACACAGAAACTTTCTTCAGCTCTTCATACATCCAGCGCCCTCTGTACACGACCCCATTTACTCTTCTAACTGTATCTGCCACCACCCTTGCCTTTATTTATTGCGTTAGTTATAAATCCTCATCGAGAACATACTATGTGCCATGCATATTTCTAGACAGAGAGGAATAAAGCCAAGTTCCTACAACCAGGGAAAATGTTTGCTCATCTGTCTGCTCACCTCATTTTTTTCATCCTCCTAAAACATGGCTTTGGAGAAATGTTGCTGCAAGCTCCATGGATTATAAGTTTTGCTCTAAAGGTAGGACTGTTAAGAACGGGGACTTTTAGGAGGTAGGACCTGCAAGAAGTCAGAGAACTTTAGCATGTGGGACCTTCAGGAGCTGAGATCCTTTTTTTTTTTTTTTTGTTAGACAGGGTTTCTCTGTGTAGCTTTGCACCTTTCCTGGAACTCACTCTGTAGCCCAGGCTGGCCTCGAACTCACAGAGATCCGCCTGCTTCTGCCTCCCAAGGGCAGGGATTAAAGGCGTGCACCACCACCGCCCGGCCAGGAGCTGAGATCTTTAGGAGGTAGGGCATTTAGAAGTGGAGCTTTCAACAAGTCGGGTCTTTAGGAGGTGGGTCCTTAAAGAAGTGGGACCTGCAGGCGATGGCACTTAGTAGGAGGTCAGTGGGTGGATGGGCAACACCCTAAGGGACGTTATGAGAGTCCACCTTTTCTCTCCTTTTTAGCGTTCATGTCATGAGGTGAGTAGTCTGTCCCTCCATGTGTCCCCTGGTATCAACATGTGGCACCCCACTCTATGTACAAAGCAACAGATCTACCTGATTCTCGGGTGGAACCTCTGAAATGGCGAGCCAGCCAGGATAAACTTCTTCTTAGTCCATTGCTATCTAAGGTACTTTGTTAGATTGACATAAAGCTGAATAGCCAAACAAGGAACTGAAAATCAATTCTCTATGATAGGAGCCATGATACTCAATATTGTTCCAAAAATTACCTGTCTATGACAGGTCCCTTCTTCAGTTGTTTTCTAATACTTGATTGCATTGGCCAAGACTAATCATAATGTACAACTGTGTCTAATTAGTTTAGTTACTGCTGGACTGTCTCTATGTTGAATGTTATTCATTTATTTGCTTGTTTTTGAGATCATGTACCTTCTCTCTCTTTCCCTCAAGAATAAACTCCAGCACTCTGGGAATCCTTTGATAAGCAGGAAAGAGTTGAGTAATGCTGCATAAGCCAGTAACCAAGTCAGAAATGTATTTTGGTCTTTAAATTTTAGTTGGTAACAATTGTGTGCATAACACAGCCTATCACCAAGGCTTCCTCTGAAGACCAGTGCACAAAGCTGACCTTTGGAAGTACTAACTTTGATTAATTGAATTTAACATCTTTGATTCAGGTCCAGAAATACTTTTTGTTGTACTAATCCACATCCCAAGTAGAGGGAGTGAGCCATAGTAAATCTTTATTCCATTGATATCTCCATGGGGGGAAAATGGCTCATTTGGTAAATTGTTTACCTTTTAAGTATGAGAACCGGAGTTCAATTCCTAAAACTCACATAAAATTCCAGGCATGGTATCAGATGTTTATAAGCAAAGATGTACAGATTCCTGGAAGATCACTGACCAACTAACCTGACCAACTCAGTAAGGTTCCAAGCCCATGGAGGATCCTGTCTCAAGCAAAAAGTGGAAGCTATCTGAGAAATGAAACCTCTGGCTGTCCTCTGACCTCCATATGCACGCCTAGACACTCACATACCCACACATGTATGTATAGGCATATGTGTATATGCATTTGTATATACATATGGACATTGATGCTTTCCAAATTCAAGATGAGACACCAACATGGATGATCTAGATCTCACACACAAAAAAGGCAGTTTTTACCATGGGTTCCCATTATTCTGAAGAATCAACATTCAGTTGGTGGCCAATACCCTTTAGACCTATTCCACTGAGTGTAAAGAATTGTGCACCCATGGGGGAAGGAATCAGCTGCTCACCTGTTGGAGCTCACATATCTGAAGTGGGCCCATAGCTACTGTGATGGACACTAGCTGTGAGAACATGTAAGACATGGCAATTATATACTGGGAATCATGGAATGTTTTCACTGGCTTTCTCAGGCTCCTTCTGGATGTGCCACTTCATCAGGAGAGCATTTCTTTGGTGCATGGGAGCATATCTTTGAGGATGAAATGGTGTTCTGTCCTGGGGGCTAGTAGAGGAAGAAAGCTGGGGGTGGGGAAAACAAGGAAAGAGAGAGGGGGGAAACCCTGCTGAGTTTAATCTGAACAGTGTATCCATCACCCAAATGATACAAATCAGCCATTACTGGATCCTGCAGAAGCAACTCTCCTACCTGTGATCCCTCCTTTGCTTTCTAAGCCTCTTTGCAGCCCAGCCTAATGAATTGTCAGAGCTGTCAGGGAGCCGTAAGGAATGACAAATGTCTATGATTTGCTGCCGCTGCTGCTGGTTCGCTGGAAACACCTGATGTATGTAGTCTTGCATTCTTCAGTTTCGAATTAGGGACTTGGAAAACAAAATCGCCCTTGATAAATATAGCAATTTTTCCCCTGTTCTGTAAGCTGAGCTGAAAGGATACCTTGAAAGATAAAGACCATTCTTTTGTTCTTGTAATGTGTGCATGGCACCGGCAAATCTCAGACCAAAAGCTAATGTCCAAGTTGTGGGGTGTGAGTGGTGATTGGACGCTAATAGCCAATTCATAGATTAGGCATTGTCTTGCATCATTTTTGCCAGTGTTAATGATCAGTTTCTCTTGGTAACTTCTGTTTCTTGCTTCATGCCTTTCCAATGGCTCTCAACCTTCCTAATGCTGAGAGCCCCTCAGTATGGGCTTGTGTGGTGGTCACCCCCAACCATAAAATTCTTTTTGTTGCTACTTCATGACTGTGATGAAAAAATAACATAAATATTTTGGGAGATAGAGGTTTGCCAAAGGGTTACAGCTCTCAGGTTGAGAACTTGTGCTGTAGACCACACAGAGCACAGAAAACTTTCCATCTCCATAGCAGGCATCCAGGATGAGATAACACTCCACATGACCTTTGGTGACTTTTTTAAATTACATTTTTGTAAAAATAGGAGCAACTTCAAGTATCTGATGTTTTCCTACATTAAGAATATATTTGTTACTAAATAAGCTTCTCCACTGGGATGAAAATTATTTCAGGCACTTCATGTGTGATTTGTTTAACAAAAAGATAAACCTGAGGCTTTTGCTGGAAAATATATACTTTTTAGAAAGGGTCTTCTTCAAATAAATAGAAATTTACTAAACTTTTGAATAAATTGAAAAACACAAAAAGTTTTACACATGGAGATTATTCTTTATATTTTTTTGTATAACTTCATGTACTGACTACATAGTTTTGAAACTAATATTTAAAAGTAAATGTTAGCATTGTAATCTCTCCATACTCTATTTCCCATATAATGAGTCCACATTAACTGGAAAGACAGAAAAGTTTGTGATGTTTGTAGGGATCATAGCATTCCTGCATAAATATCTCTTTGGCTTAATATCATGCTAACTTATCCCAATGGTAAAATGTGATGATTGTATTTCATATATTAATTTCTATTCTTCCCCATATTTATAATCGTAGAACTGTCAGTTTTCCAGTTTTATGGTCTCTTTGGTCACTTCTTGGTCAGCTTCTACAACAAACGTTTTCCTGTGATGAGACCTGGGTTTAGACTTTGACAAGTTATTAGTAAGACTATCTGCTTTTCATTCTTTGTTTTAATGCACGTGGTGATATTTTGAAAAGAGACAAAACAAGCTATTGGGAAAACACTTATTTCCATGGCACAAATAGAACCTGAACCATAGGCAGATAATGTGGGTCATGGTAGTTGGCCTCTACTACTGAGTGCCTTATGGACTGAGGGACAGTGGGATGACAATATGTGATAGAGTACAGAGTCTGGGTTTGGTTCCCAAAGCTTGGCTTCTCTTCCCTTCATATGCAGTCTGGAGCAGGGTTTTCCTACAGAGAATGCAAAGTCATCATTGTTGTTGCCAGGAATAAAAATACTATGTATGACACCGAGTTACAATAGGTCATCAACAGAGTGTAAATATGAAAGGACACATGCTTATATTTTAATCATTGTGATGAAAAAATCTCAATTGTCAACTTGGGGAGATCTAGGCGCAGGGGAGACCAGCCTTAGAAGGGCAGAACATTATCTTGATTAGGATAACTGTGGTGGGAAGACCTGTTGGCTGCAGGTGGCACAGTTCCCTAGCTTGGGATCCTGGACTGTGGTATAAAAAGGAGAAAATGAGCTGGGCAGGGGCATTCATCATTCTCTTCTTCCTGCCCACAGATACAAAGTGATAACTGTCTCTGGCCACTACAGCTCAATTTCTCAGCCATGATGGACTGTACCCCCAAATCTTGAGCCGAAAAAACTATTTCTCCACTAAGTTGCTCTTATTTGTTTGTTTGTTTGTTTGTTTGTTTTTTCTTGGTTTTTTGAGACAAGGTTTCTCTGTGTAGCTTTGGTACCTTCCCTGGAACACATTCTGTAGCCCAGGCTGGCCTTGAACTCACAGAGATCTGCTTGACTCTGCCTCCCCCATGCTGGGATTAAAGGCATGCAACACCACTGCCTGGTGTCACTCAACTGCTTTTGTCAGAGTATTCTCTCACTGCAGTAGGATTAGTAACTAAGACAAATCATATATGCAAGTAACAACAGACTCTCCTGGGGACAATGGCTTTTATTTTCTTAAGAACTGTTGTTTTGTTTTTTGTGTTGTTGTTGTTTTGTTTTTGGTCACGGTGACTCACATCTGCATTCCTAGCACTTGAAAGGCTAACTCAGGAGAACTTCTGTGAGTCTGGGATACAGAAAGGATTTCCAGACCAGCCTGTGCTATCGAGTGGGACGACCTTAAGATTTTTAAAACAAGGAATATATTTCTTTTGAATATTTTAATAATCCAACTTTGCTCGTCAACACTGTACTTCTCAAGAGCCCTTCAAGTCCCACACTGTCTAGGCAAAATCCTGTGCACTTGAGCAGACAAGCAGTCTCAGAGGGCTCCTGTCTTGCTCAGACCCTTAGTCAGGAGGCGAGGAGAAGAACTGTAGTTCTCTACATAATAATGTGAAAGGAGGGGACAGGAAAGGAAGAGATGGTAAATGCACAGAAAAATAGTAATTCTGTGATAATAACCGATAACTGTACAAAAGGAACATTTTCGAGAATTATTTAGACTGTCTATAGTTCTTCATATTTGTAAAATGCTTTATACATTATGCAGAAAGTTTTCAGCAATAACAATTTTAAATATGCAAGCAGAATGTCCTCTACCTCACAAGAGAGGATTCTGGGTATGAAGAACTTAAGGACTGACATAAGGAAAATTCTTTGGAGCATCCATGAGACATCTAGGAAATTGGGAGCTGGTTTTTTGTCCTTTAGTGCCTGATGATAAGGAAAGTCCTGGAATCGGTAGTAGGTGATGGTAGTGATTTGAGGGCAGCCAACTATAATAAAGTTTAAAACCTGAGGCTGGAGAGAAAGCTGATACATAGCTGAGATAGCAAGCATAGGGCCAGGGATGTGGCTCATTGAGTAACATGCTTTGTGTGCAAACACGAAGATAAAGACCCAAGTTTGGCCTCCAGCAACCATGTCAGGGGACTGACAACCACCTGTAACTCCAATTCTGGGGTGGGAGTTCCTGGTTTTGAAAGAGGTGAATGACTACAGGGAATATATGATTCGGTACCTAATTTCCTCATGGAGGTCTAGTCTTTTGTCAGTTAATTGGGGTTTCCAATGAACTCAAGTCTGCGACTGGATCCAGATATATTTCTTTCTTTATAAATTTGATTTTATTTGTTAATTGGATTTTATTTATTGTCTATGTGTATGTGTATGTGTGCCTGCAGGTGTGCTCTCTTATGTGGATGCTAGAGGTTGATATGGAGATGTTTCCTTAATTTCTCTGTCACCTTATTTTTTGGAGTCAATTCCCCTACTGAACCTGGAGTTTCTCATTTCAGCTAGGCTTGCTAAGCCAATGAGATCTAGAAATCCATACATCTGTGTTCCCCCTATGCACAGAACTGGGATTATAATTATATACCACTACACTGGCTTATTAAACTCAGGTCCTCATGTGGATAAAACAAGCCCTCACTACTCTGAGCTATATCACGACATATCACTAGCTCTCCACTTTATAAATGTGTGTGTGTGTGTGTGTGTGTGTGTGTGTGTGTGTGTGTGTGTGTGCTGTTTGCAAAGGTGAATGAGGGGGGTTGCATCACTGTGACTAGGGAAACACGCACTATATTTCTCCTTTAAATTATTTAATAGCTAAAAAGAATCCTGGTTTCTGAGTTTGGGAATATGTTAAGCCTCAATTTTTAGCTAATAGTAGTGTTCTTTTTATTCTCTATGAAATTTACCACTATTCATTCAAAATACATAAAACTATAGGGAAATTAACCTTTTTACTTTCGTTCCATTTTTTGCTCTAACCTCTGTCTAACCTTACTGTGAGGCCCCTCCATCGCTTTTGATTGATTAGTAAAATGATGGGTAACTGGACTGGAAAGGAGGAGAGAAGTGTCGGATGGGATTGAAAAAAAAACTCCTTTTTTTGTGTTTTTTTTCCTTTTTTAAAATAAAAGCTTTCATTTCAGTTGAATAAATAGCAAAGCACAAACGTTGGGCAATGGATTTGGATGTATTGAAGTAGAAAGGACCGTGTGGATTTCTTCCTTGCTGTAGAAGATAAGAGACTGGTGAGGTTTTAATGGTGGGCCCACTCCAGACCACTTTAAAATACAGCTGTGTCAGATGGGAATGAGGAGGACGGACTCAAACAGAGGCAGGGTGATGTAGGGACTCAGGGAGCTGGTAGTCTCACAAGGGTTGGGAAAACGGTGGATAAAATAAGAACAAAACTGAACCTTCACCTGAGCCAAGTGACATCAAGCTCTTTTAAGAAAAATAATCACTGTGAATGTGGCATTGCTCCTTTTCATATTCTGTCTCATGGTTGCCCCTTTGATGCTTGCAAACCCTCTGATGTATCGGATGGAGAAGTGTCAAGGTCTCATATGGCATTAATTCCAAAAGAGGAAAACTATATGCCAATAAGACCAGAGATGGCAGCTAAGCACAAACACAGAAGTGAATGTTGACACCCAGATGCATTCATGCAAACCCCAGCAAGCAAGAGGTTAATGCACCAAATATCTCCCTATGTTTACTCACCCTATTCAAACTTCCATTTCTCACTCTCTGGGGCCAACCATCTCCACATGCAAACTCTGGCCCACAAAATCCCAGGCATCTTCCTCTCTTATCTCAGGTGCCAGAGTCCTTGGTGAAGGGGACCATCCTAAAGCAATCAGTGTCACATCCCCAGTGAATGGATGCTGTCACTGATCTACAGCATTGAGGAATCAAGTCATCTCACTTCAGGTAGTCCCTGTCACTCCACACCTGTCATCATGTGGTGTGGGGAGGACGATTAAACACAGTAGCCTTGGAAGTGTTGGCTTCTTCCAAGGATGGTCTTTTCCTTGGTCCTTAAGCCCCTGTGTCCTCTGTGTGACTATCATCTGCAATTCAAGAACTAGAAGAATTTGTCAAGCAGTGTGGTAGAGTCAAACTGCACTCAGCGCCTCCCCCCCTCTACATACACACACACACACACACACACACACACACACACACACACAAGCTTCCAGAGGTGCCCCTAGCAGTCTTTCTCTTCTTCAGCCCTTCCGTGCACTTTTGACTTAAAAACCTCATGTTTGTGATGAAATAAAGGTGGTTTCCAGAGGCAGCTTGGCACTCTACTCTAGATGTGAAAGCAGCTGATATTTTATCTGTAAATGCCACTGTATATGACAGAGCTCATATATTATTACCACTCAAATATGATATAAAGATGAGGAAACAGATGTAGAACAAAGTGCATGGGAGAGATCCTGTTCTTCAACTCAAGGAGCCAGATCAGGATGGCAGAATCCGACAATGCTCTTATCTCTTGGTGTTCACCAGGCATTATGTCAACCAGATGGGAAAGGAAGACCATTATGTGGCCTCCTCACACTTCTGTTAACCTTTGCAAATAACAGCTTATTGGTAGAGTTGGGGCTCTGGAGTTTCATCTGGAAAAAACCCCTACTGCAGAGTTTCCCGGGTTTTAAAAAGACGGTTATTTTAAAGTCAGCAAAACAAGAGCTTTGATTTTCCTGCTTGCTTCTTCTCACATTGATCATCACAATCACTACTAAAGCAATGATGATTTTCAGTAAGGGTGCTCACAGATAAATTGAACATAAATGCTCCAGAGGGCTCAGCATCACCATACCACCCACATCTGTCCACCCATAGTCAGGAGACTCACTTGGTTTAACTAATTTCAGTATGCAGCAAAAATAATAATAATGATGATGATGTGAGGCTGGAGAGATGGCTTAACAGTTAGTATCACCTGCTACTCTTCCAGAGGAACCAAGTTCAATTCCAGCACCTATAACTGTGGTTCAGAACCGCTTGTAAGTCAAGTTCCAGGGGATCTGATGCCTTTTTCTAGCCTTCACAGCCAGGGAGCTAATATGCACATACTCACACAGGCGCATATATATACATAACTAAAATAAACACATCCTTAAACAACAACAGCAAGAGATAATCACTATGTTCCTGTCATATTGTAAACAGGTGTCAAAGCACTATGTGGAGGTAGACAATCTCACCCAGCTGAGTGAAGAAGGTTGGGGACAGAGGTATGAAGATGGGGATACTGCATGTTTCAAGGCATGCTTTCCCATCAGAAATAATTGATTTCATTCTCTCCTAATTTTGTTATAGATTGGCTTGGGTCCTTTTGCCAGGCTCATATATGGAAGTCCCAATGCCCAGCTAGTGCCTCAGGCTGTGACCTCATGTAGGAGTGGGTTCTTTGCAGATGGGATGAAGCTCAAAAGATCTCATCAGGGTGGCACTTCATTCAGGATTACTTGTGTTCATATTTGTCATTATTCTTTGTTTTGTTCTGTGTTTTGGGACAGGGTCTTACTATGCAAACCTGGTTTGCCAGAAATTCAATATGTAGACCAGGCTGGCCGCCTCACACTGAACAGGATCTGTCTGCCTCTGCTTCCCTAATGCTGGGATTAAAGTTTTGGCTACCTCACCCAGTCCAATAGTATTCACTTTTTACTCATCATACCATTCAATCCCCCACCACCCAACACACACACACACACACACACACACACACACCTCTCACCGGTCCCTTCCTTTCAAGAACCCAAAGATACTCCTAGAGTGAAGAAAGAAAATTAGAAGAGTTACAGAGAGGGATACCCATCTACATACACAGCACAAAAAGAAGCCATTGGTGGACCCACCCTTCCATCATAGCTTTAGAAGGAACCAACCCTGCTAATCAGACCTCAGTTTCTGATCTGAATCTGAGAACTAGATGGCAAATTTGTGCTCTTTAAGTCTTATAATTTGCATTGCTTTGTTATAGCAGCCCTTAGAAATCTAACACATGCTCATTAAGATTCTATTGTGTACCAGACACCTTAAATTAAAAGCATGTAATCTTCCCACTAACTTCATTACATGTTCGCTAAACGTGTTGAAACTGAGAGTTAGCTCATGCCGATCACTACCCTGTGAGCTATATTCTTGCTGGAATATAGCTTTAAACAAGCCTGACTTCAGACTCTCTGTGGGCCTACAGTGACAGGCAGAGCAATGTTCTATAATGTGTCTGTATTGCTGGAGTTTGGGTAAAGTTCAAAAGTCTACATGTGTATGGACGCTGTGTGTGTGAGTGTGTGTTCCAATGTGCATGAATGCACATGTGTGGAGGCCAGAGGTTGACCTTGGGTGTCTTTCTCCAATGTTCTTCACCTTATATATTGAAGTAAGGCGTCTCCCTTGAACCCGAAGCTTGCTGATGCAGCTAGTCCAGCTAGCCAGCTTGCTCCAGAAATCCCTCATCTCAACTTGAATGCTGGAATGATAGACTGCCGCACCTGTCTGGATTTCACATAGGTGACAGGGATCAGAATGGTCTTCAACTGTGCAATGAACAGTCTACCCACTGAGCCACCTCCTCACTCCTTAGTGTGATCTTTTTAAAGTCATTGGAGTTGTAGCTCATTAACAGTTGACAACCACAGTTCTACTATATGCATAAAAGAGAAGACAATGTTGGAATAACCGGAAGACGTGAAGAAAGCAGGGAAGTTGCCATTCAGTGCTACCTATTGCCCCAAAGGCAATAGGGTCACTTGAAAAAGCCCCAAACAGGAGCTCAGGAGCAAGGGAAGAAAATCAGATTGCTCCTCATTCACCACTGATTTCCGTTATTCATTAGCTTTCAGGATTAAACCATAAGAAAACTGTTAAGTGGCCTGAGACTCATGCTATATCATCGCTCTCTATTGTCACAGGAATTACCATGCAAATTCACAGCAGAGGAACGTGTCTGGTGGAGCTGAGTTCATGCATGACGTATGATGTATCTCTTCAAAGGGACAGATACATCTTTCTTACCGCCACCACTCAGCGACTCTCTCTCCACCATCCTTCCCATCCAAATCACCTCAAATAAATGTGAGGACCTCAGCGCTCACAGTAATTCCTTCATTTTTAAACACATAATGGAAATGTATAACTAGTCCTCATAAAAATTTATATCTCAATCCGTCCTTTTAATTTATAACAGGCCCTCTAGGCAGTTATTATTCAAGCATTAATAAAATGCCTATGGATCATCAAAGCAAGCGTCTCCAAGTTCACTTCTCTTTGTATTTGTACATATATAAAGCTAGATTAGTGTTAATGCCACTTCTGGTTCTAACAACGATCTTGCCTTTAATAAGTGAGGGCTGTATGATGTATTAGCTTAATCATGCCAGGAATCTGGGCTCCCATCAAGAAACCAAAGTTGAATTTTTCATGCCCTTTGCAACAATTGTTACTCTTAATGCCCTATAAGTTTGGATTTTGCAGCTTATGCAAATGTCTCTTTTCTATAAATTTTAGATTTATCTCCATTTGTCACTGTATGTATTCTAATATAAGGTGATTGCATTTTTTCCTCTAAAATATGATTAAGACCTATCTCAATTATTTATACTTGGCAAGGAAATACAATAAAAGGAGATGAGGTTTTCCCTCTACTTCAGGGTTAATTATATGACTTTTAAAATGTTAATAAATTTAACACAAGTCTAGCCCTCTCCTCCATTTTTTGAAATGGTTGTCTTGAAAAAGTCTTCATTTGAACCAAGCAAAGCAGATTATAGGCATGTACCTTTCTCTTGCATTATGCATCTGAAACGCTGGATTTGGTATCCATGCTAGATTCAGTGTCCATGCTGGATTTGGCATGCTCTGGAAGGAGGTGGCTTCCCTCTCCTCAGTCTCTTCTCCTGTTCTTGTTCTCCTGTTTACCCAGAGGCCTCACATTTTTGGAGCAAATGCTTTCCTAAGTCTGTAAACAAACAGCTGCTGACCTGCTTTCTCCCCTCAATTGGACTGATGCACTTCGAACTCCCCGCAAGACTTGGGGAAGCGGTACTTTTGTACAAGCCAGGCCTATCTCTGTATGTGACTATAGGTGGAAGCTCTTATTCTAACATCTATGTTCCCACTGAATGTTTCCAGATATTAGTGGTGGGTCTCAGGCAATGCTTAACTCAGGCAAGTGTTCAAGTGACATCACTTCTCCCACTGTGGGGACCACAGTTTCCATGGCATATGCTCAGAAGTGTCCTTTTCCTAAATTAAATCTCTCCCATTCGTTGTTCTCCCCAAGTATTTAAAAATACCAGTGAGAAAAACAGATGAGAGGTTTCCAGTGGACCAAGAAAAATCTTTAATAAGGCCCTGACTTCAATATCTTAGCCAATTTCCCACAGATTTTATCATGACTATTGATTTTTCACCTCTGCGATCCCTTTCCAACAGATTTACAGCAACAAAGCCGAAATCACCAGGTTGATTCCGGTTAAATGTTAGTCGTTATTGCTAATGAGATCCTGTACCTTTAACAAGCTAACTCTGCCTCAATCCCTTTATATCCCGCAAGTCGAATGGGCTCCCCACTAATTGGTTCTGTGTAAATGAAACAAGCTGAAAAACACTGTGGCACCAATAAATATTAATAAGTTATTGTTTGTTTTCTTTACCTTGCTTATGAATTCATACAAAGACGGTGCTAAGACATTAACTCCAGTCTATTAATTGCCACCTGATAATTGCCACCTGATACTTTTCTCCTGGATAATTAGGTACCCATTAGTTCTAATCAAGTAGTTACTTAATTATTGCAGTAATTAGTCTAATGGACTAGCAAATTGAAGCTTTATCACTTTCGGATACTTAATGTTCCTGACAGAGTACTTCACAAGTGTCAGGGTTCCAGATTCGGCAACCTGTCATCTAAGAACCCCTCCTCCACTTTCAGCCGCCCCCTCCTCACTACAGCATGCACCTTCCATGACACTGCTGTGCAGACCCCCAGGAAGCAACTTAACTTCTAATGACCCCCATGGGCCCAGACTGGTGAAACTTCATGGAGACACGATGCTTGATTTTGCTCTGGGCAACTGCACAGAAAAAGGCCCAGGTACTGGCCCACACGAAATATCCTCTACAGTTTCTCTGCATTTGCTTTGAGTGGGCTCCACAGACCAAACATGAAAATGAAGCGCTGCTCCTGTTCAGGCATGCTAAGGATCATATTAATAATACTACTTCTCATCTTTCCCTCTCAACATAGCGATGGTTTGGAACAGTCAGAGAGATCCTTCTACCTCCTTCACTAGTTACAATCTGAAGCAATCCCATGTCCAGCTAAAATTCAGACAACCAGCCTAAACAGGCCAGGGAAATGATAGAACTGTCATTCAGGATGATGCTGTTGCCTCCTTTGTTATCGAGTTTCCATGGATATAGCTTAATTTTATTGGCCAGCATCAGTTATCTGTTTTCATATTATCTGTTTATATTTCCACCAATAGTTTATGAAACAGATCCTGTTACTTTTCTTCTTAAAATATTTCAAAGATATTTTCCATTGCCCTGGGAGTATACTCCCAACTCCTGAGGTCTGAGGTCATCTGTGAATGGACCTTGTTTCATCTGTCAATCTCCATGAACAACATTCTCTGTCCTCTTCCTCACTCAGAACACACCAGCCACTTGCCAGTCTCCTTCTCCTAGTTCTGGGTCACATGCTGCCAAATTCTATCTTGGGTCTTTTCAGGTGGCTCTCCTTTCTGTGTTGGGAAATATTCTCCTGCTCTTCTCGAGCCTGATTTCTTCTTTTGTGTGTATATGGAGGGCCCTTCACTTTAGGTGTTAACTCGAAGAAACCATTGCTATATCATCTAAAACCTCTTCCCAAGCAATTCCCTATTTCATAGCTCGGTTTTACTTCACTATTAGCCCTGGGCACGGACTGATGTTATCCTTTCTGCAACTGAACTGTGTGAAACAGAATCTTACCTGTCTCAATGTCCATTATTAACCCCTCTTCACCTGAGCAATGATGACAGAGAGTAGATGCCTGGGTACCTGTCTGTTGATTGCCTCAGAGTGGGTGGTAGGAAGCTTGTACATCTATTCTAATGTGTAGAGAAATTGTTAACCAGTTCTAAAATCCATGAGAGCTGTGATCAAATGTGTGGAATTCTTTGTAAATCCTCCAATCTCAGAAGGAGCTTGCCAGGTGGGAGGTTCTGGTGATGCAGTGAAGGCTAAATTTTACATGTCTAGTTCTTATCCAAGGGGACTCAATATGAAGGTTTGAAAATGACAGTCTTGATGCTGGTCTCAAAGCATCATTCCACAGAGGTGTTGCTAACCACATCAGTGTGCTAAGCCTGAATACATCCAATGCATTCACATTTGTTTAGTCCTCAAGTTAGATTCTTATCTGAATTGATCATCAAGTCTTTGACAAGTGTCTTCTGCCATGTATATTGCAACTTATGGCACTTAAGATTTTATTGACCTAGAAATTCCGCTCCCACGTGTGAAGCAAGATTCCAATTTTATTTTAAAAATATGGTACAATTGACAAATGTCCATAATAACTCAAATACATACCAGTTGGCAGGAGATTTGGTGTCCTGAGATCTCCGTGATTCTACCTAGTGAGTTTTATCACATTTGAATCCTTCACCACACAAGAATATGTTTACTTAATGTTAAATGCACATTGGGAACTACCACTAATCTCCCACTAGGTGTTTTAAATTTAAAAGAATTTTAATAACTAGGGAAAATGTTAGAAATTTCAGATTATTTGGGGAAAATGCAGATGTATATAAACGATGACTATTTTTAGAATACAAAAATGTAATCCTAATTCTGAATTATTGCCAGCTTTGTTAAGTATTATGCACAGTAATAGCTACTTATAATATCTACCTCCGGAGGAAATGGGCAAAAATGGTTGTTGCTAGAGTTTTCCTGCCTGGCCCACGGTCAGGATAAATCTCTTTCACCTGCCAGTCCCACAGCCGCTCAGACCCAACAAAGTAAACACAGAGACTTATATTGCTTACAAACTGTATGGCCGTGGCAGGCTTCTTGCTAACTGTTCTTATATCTTAAATTAATCCATTTCTATAAATCTATACCTTGCCACGTGGCTCGTGGCTTACCGGCATCTTTATATGCTGCTTGTCCTGGCAATGGCTGGCAGTGACTCCCCTCCGCCTTCCTCTTCTTTTAATTCTCTCTGTTAGTCCCGCCTATACTTCCTGCCTAGCCACTGGCCAATCAGTGTTTTATTAGCAACACATTTGCCATACAGAACATCCCACAGCAGATGGTTCTAAAACTAATAATACTATAGAATCAATCTCAGATCAGTTATTGAATGCCTGCTTTGTTCAATATTAGTTTATTTTCAGTGGAATAGGAAAATTCTTTCCTATCATCACAGAAATGTAGCAATGATTATGTAGATTAATTATAGATAATAAATCTTGAAAAATATCTGTGAAAAAACAGAGTTATAATGACCGTAAACCAGATTTGCAAAAATAACTTCGATGAAGAGAGAAGGGAGTAGCAGAGGGGAAGTGGAAGGGATGACTATAGATATGATCAAAATACTTCACATATGTGTGTGTGTGTGTGTGTGTGTGTGTGTGTGTATTCATTTTTCAGCTGAGATGTTATTTGAGCTCATTCTTGAATCCCAAACAACTGAACACATTATGTATTTAAATGTGTGAAGGTAACGTATATTAACTGGAAGGCTTTCTAATGCAACTCTGCATACATGACACATTGATGGACGTAAGTGGTATGATTCCAAGACCATAAATCTAATTAAAACAAAACAATGAGACTTCATTGAAGATTCTTGGGCAAGCGTAAGTTTTCATCCTTGGTTCCAATCTCCAACAAATGTCTATCAATATGTTCCCTATCCCCTGTATTATGATTGAATGAAAATAATGATAATAAGGTCTCCATCAGTTAAATTGCTGCTACATGTCAGGTACATGATGATAAAATCTTCAAAGCAGATGAGGCAGATGAGGTGGTGGGGATTGAAGAACTTGAAGTGGTCTCTCAGGGGTGCCTTGGTGAGAAAAGATGGGGTGAGGATGTGGGTACTATCAGAATAGTGACCTTTTATTTTAATACATGCCTAGATGCTAATGAGCCTGGTGGGCCAGTGAATGTTCCAGATCTTCTCCTAAAGTAAAAGAATGAAAACATAACTTTGCTTTGCTCACAGTGTCTCATAAAATGCTAGCTAACAGTGAGTACCTGGGAAATACTGAATGTCCTTAATTGATGGACCACATCTATCTGTACCTTTCACTGCTTGAGGCCCAACAACAATCCATTCTCCTTTTTCATGTGAGTTGGAATGAC
The DNA here is from genome assembly GCA_902168415.1 of Peromyscus melanophrys. Classification (NCBI taxonomy): domain Eukaryota; kingdom Metazoa; phylum Chordata; class Mammalia; order Rodentia; family Cricetidae; genus Peromyscus; species Peromyscus melanophrys. The sequence goes on from CABHPR010155983.1 coordinate 25,828, forward strand.
ATGTCCCTCTCACTGCATGTTCATTCAAATTTTGACGTGCTCATATGAAACAGCCAATGAGAACAGGTTTAAAACTCTGTGGACAGCCTCATTTCACACGCCTAATTTCAGTGTTCTAACTAGGGGCAGTCTAGCTGCTGTCAATTTGTTTTGGATGCACGAGAAGCTGATTGCCCACTGGCTTCCAGCCTTAACACCAAGGTGTTTCGGTGGCATCATTTTTTAATGTCTGTGGGATATTGATTTTTCCCTAAGGAGAATCACCACTTGTATATAGATGAATGCTGGCTTTGGAATATGAAAGTGATGTTATTGACTTGTGTGTTGAAACCTTCTATGGGTGGACCTGTAACATTTAGCCCCTTTCATCCTTTTGTACTGGGACGCATAAAAATGGCATGCCATGGTCTTCAGAGGGGCCTTTATTGACAGTGGATAGCAAGGACAGAAAACTAAAAAGATTGTAACCTTTGTCTCATTATTCTCCAACCAACTGAATTACGCCTCCTTCATGTTATGGTTTGAATTCTAAATGTACCCCACAGAAACTCGTGGTCACCAGCTGGCCATAATGCTTAGGGAAGGTGAAGAACCTTTGGCAGGAGGCATGCCTGGTGGAGGTAAGTCACCGAGGGTGGGACTTTGGGAGATACAGCCTGGCCTGCACTTCTAGCCTGAGCTTTATTTCCTGATCCGCTTTGATGTGAGGAAAACTAGCCACGTGTTCCCACCTGTTCAACCACTATGCCTTGCCCATCAGGATAAATATTTCCCTCCAAATCATAAGCCAAAAAGAAATCCTTCCTCCGTTCTGATCATAGGAAAAGAAAATGTAACGGATACAGGTTATAAGTAGGTATTTGTTACCAGTCTGTGCCAGTGCGATATAGTGAAGGCAATGTTCTCTGTTCTTTATAAACCCTGCTATGAAATAATATACTTATTATTAGTGAAGTATAGTAATCCAATGCAAAAAGTATGGTTTTTATGAAGGTCTTACAAGATTGATGATAAATAAATAAAAATAGGGAAGAGTACATTGTTAAGCGTAAAGTGCCCTACAAATGCTAGATAATATTTTACAGGTGGAAAAGTCAGTGTCGTTATGTTAGCAATCAGAAAGGTCTTTGTATGACCATAGTTTCTTTTCCATGCCACTGTTAGTTAGAAGCTAACTCATCTGGTAGGAAAAACTGAAAGCATTTCCTCCTAATATATGATAATATCGTGACGGTCAAGAAAGACTGTGCATATACATTAATACCCAGAAATTACCCAAAGGTCTACAAATGAGGGTTTCCCCATCCATATCACACCTGACTGGCGGTAAACATTTACCAGCATACCCATGACCATATCTGTTCCTTCACCTCTTATCTCTCCAAATCATCCATTTCCTTTCTGAAAGCCATAGATTACAAGAATGATGGGGGTGTCAGCCCTGGAGGTCAAAGACCTTCTGTGAATGTTTCTTCACTGCTTAGCAGAGAGATTGCCAGGCACTAGGTGCCCAAAACTAATGGAGCTAAGGAACTATAGAATGAATCACTGAGGATTCTGTAGAGAGAGACCTGCTGTTCTGTGAATCTTGAGAAACTGAGCCATCCAAATTACCATACTGAGTTCAGGCTTCCGCGTCTGTAGAATGGGAAAGTTATTACATCCTCCATGAAGGATTGATGTGAAGATTAACTAAAGCAGTACAGGTTGGCTAGCTAATAAATGTTAGCTTTCTTCACTTATTTTCTTTCTGGAAGCTAGTGGGTAATTCTGTTCTCTCTCCTAGTCCTCCTCCAGCTTTGAGTACACCCATGCTGCCTCCCACTGTGTTATGCACATAGTTATGTTTACACACAAACACATGTGTTTAACAACTAACTACATAACCATCATTTCACACCAGGATGCCAAGCTCAGCCAATGCATTTGGATGTTAATACCTGCCATAGAGGCAGAAGAAATGACTTCCATAAACCGGTGTTTCAGTTTTGAAATTGGAGTGATGATCCAGATGGGTAATGCACAAATTTCTAATTGTCCTGATTTTCCAGGCTGTAAGCCAGTGGGGATCCTCCATTCACATTGTTTACCTGTTAGAATGTCTGTAACGTCCAAGTGAGGTGATGTAGAAAACACTAAGCATGCTCATTATTTCTGCCATTAGACGAGGAGAATAACATCAATGTGTCCTAGACTCTTATTACTGGCAGGAAGCTGAGAGTACCACTCCAACTCTGTTAATTCACTGGTGAGCAACTTTAAGCACAAATAAAAAGATTTCCTTGGTGTCAACTAATTTAATTAATGGCAGAAATTAATCTAGGTTCCAGTGGCTCCAAATCCAGGCCCTTATTTTGTCTTGCACACACCATATCCTCAATTTGACAGTGATTAAAGTGGAAACACGCTGGGAAGAAAGTGAAACCTGGACCCCCTACAGGATGATGAAGAAAGTAAGATGTCCACATTCATAGCCTAAAGTCTCATGTATTCCATGTCCAGAGAACTCTTTCTAGTCAGATTGTTTTGAATATTGTTTTGTTTGCATAAAAATGCAACAAACATGACATGGAAAGAGGACAAATGACTCTTAGAATAATCTTGTAGAGTAACCTCAGAAACTCTTTAATGGGGTAAAAGAAGAAAACACAACAAAATAATGGGGCCTGTGTTAATCAGACAACACATTCCATTGAATTAAAGCCATGATGTTATGAAAACAGCTAACATGAGCCCGTGGATAATGAACTATCAGGTATGAGACTTTCATATTCAAAGGCCATGTATCATTTGCTGAATTAAGATCTGAGTTCTAGCGTCATTAGTCTGAGCTTGTAGTACTCCAGCAGCTTATGATTTCACAATGGCTGAGCCCTCTGTCGTTCAACTCTCTGAAACTTCTAGAAATGAAGATGTCCTATAAGAAGTGAGCACAAGAGGCTTTCCAGAAAGGGGAGAGAAAAAAATCAGTGCTCCGCATGACAGTTGACTTTATTAGCTTTAACTCTGGGGTGCTCCTTAAAGCACTTGAACAAATAATAGGATATGGGTACCACTGCTCTGAGAATGAGGGTGCATTTGGTGTGATCAAGTTCTGGGGACCATCTGCTGAGGCAGGGTCAGGCTATTGCTGTGTGTAGAAGTGGGTAAATATTGGAAGATGCCCAATATTTACCAATCAAAATAATAGTACTGTTAGGACAATGCAATGACCCCCCCCACACACACACACACTTCTCCCTTAGCCCCTACAGACTCAGATTCATGGTTCATAAAAGGAAGTCAGGCATGGAATAGTTTAAAGTGTCACAAAGTACTTTACTTCCATCTGCAGGGACCTCAGAAAGTGCAGGTGTGCTAGCAAGCCCTGTCTAAAATTGATTCCTTCTCTTGCAGGGAAACAAAGCCATACTCCCATAGAAGACATGCAGAATCATCCAGGATTGAGGATGGCCCACTAAGGCTAGTGTACAGCCAGAGAGCTATTTCCACCCAGAGCACCCAGAATCACCTCAGGTCTCGGCAAATAGGCATGAGGCTAAAATGGCTCTCTGGTTTCCAAGATGAAGTTGGGAAGTTAAAATTTCTCATTTGTTTCCTTGGGCAGGGCTACAGAAGAGTGACCAGTCACTTCACTCTCAACCAAAATCCTTCCCCGACACAAACAGTGCCTCTTCACAAGGCTAAGCCAAGGCTAAATTCTCTGCGGGTGGGTTATTTTCCTCTCTAGGCAGGGACCAACAATACATGTGTGTTGTGATGTTTACAGGTGTTTCGTCTCCCTCGGAGTTACCAGACAGTTTTAATGGTAAGGTCAAGTTCATAGGTCTTGAAAGCATCGTCTGAGGGGTGTTTTTGCTGTAATCTCTCCTCCATCCCCATTTGGAGGAGATGGCTGCCTCTGAGGAAGGCCTCTTGCCCTTTCCTTTAATGCTTTCAGCAGTGAGAGACTTCTCAGCTGCCTCCTTCCCTGGGCCTGATGTAGCCAACATCTTGCAGACATAAAATGGGAAATGGGCTTTCATCAGAAATGCGGCAGCTGTTTAACACCATCAGAGAACAAAATCATCATACTTTAAGACCAGATTTAGCAGTTTAAAAGAGCTGCTAAGACAAAATTAGACAGAGGCAAGAGTGTGGTTTTGTAACTGACATTGCATCTACCAAACTCTCTAATTCATGTAAAAACAACTTTAAGGCATTCAGTGACTGCAGTTGTTTGAAGAGAATGAGCTTTGTCCCCCAATGAAAACTTCAAAAAGATTCATAGACTTATCACAACAAAAACATTCTTTTATGAGACAGAGTCTCTCTACATAGCCCAGCTGACCTGGAACTCATAGTGTAGACTAGGCTGGCCTTGAACTTACAGGAAACTGCCTGCCTCTGCCTCCAAAGTGCTGGCATTAAAGGCATGTGCCATCACATCTGGCTTTAATATAATTTTGCAAACCCACTCTAAGTTATATTATGTCAAATTGCTGTGGTTACAACCGCACAGTTAATACGCTACTTTCTTTGTTTGTGGATCCAGAGGATGGCTGGCATCTTTACATTTTAGTAATCGCCTTACCTTCTTTGATACAAGATTTGTTTGTCAAAATCCTAATGCCTCTATGTGATGATATTAGGAAGCAGGGTCTTTGAATGCTGTTTATTCTACAAGGGTGGAGCCTTCATGCTTATAGAGGAGACCTTGAAGGGCATCCCTATCCCTTCCCAAAAGTGAGGGCTCCTCAAGAAGGCAGTTGCCTATGAACCAAAGACTAGGGTCTCTCCAGATAGTGAATCTGTAAATATCTTTCTTTTTTAACTATCAAAACGTCCAGAGTTACGAAAATATTTTTGTTATTTATAACTCAATCTTATTTCGGTAGTAGAAACTCAAATGCTTTGAAATACTATTTTCTCTCACCAAAGCTGTAAGTATCATGCTTGTTAACTAGTGAGATACAAAGCTTGCATCTGAAGTGTCTCTACTTACTGTGCTATAGAGTTGAGTTTTCTCTTGTTAAAGAGTGATTGGTGCTTCCTGAATATCTGTTAAGAAATCCTGGTGCAAAAGAGGATTGCTTCGCTGACCAGATTATCTTCACATCTGTTCCACAGACAGCCTCCTGACATGTATTGGTTTTGCTTTATTCATTTATATTACTTTTTTGTTAGTCTATTTGTGTGGGGGGAGGTTTATTGTGTGTTGGTGTGGGTGTACCTACCACAGCACACGTGGAAGTTAGAGACCAACTTGGGGGAATCAGTCCTTTCATTCCAGCAGGCAGGACTCAAGGATTAAACTCAGGTCGTTAAGCATGGCCGCAGATGCATTTGCTTGATGAGCCATCTCATTGGCCCGTGTTTTGTTTTGGATATAAGGTATACCTGGAAGGAAAATCTTTTTAAAGATGATGATTATCATCAAATTGTTTCCTAGCATGTATGCTCTCATGCTATGCTGATAAATATTTTGATGAGTAAATTACAAATCTTATTAATGTTGCAATGGAACTCTTTTTCTTCACACATAAAACTAACAATTCCACGTTTGCTGGATGGTTCTGTGTCCTATTGTGGAAAGTTTGTTTTTCTTTTCTTCCACTTTGGTTCACTTACCTCCCAGGTGTAAATAATGAATTTCCCTGGCATCAATCCTCCATTTATCAATCCAATTTGTCAATGTTCCTTTTAACGAGTTACCATATAGTTAAAGTTAGGACCAAGAAGTGGGTGTAGCTCACTGTTTTTATGTCAGTTTGTAATATAGGACAGCCTGTGTTCAATTGCCAGTACGGTGAGAAAAAAAAGTTGACAGCAGTGATATTAGCCAATTTTTATACAGGTGAGGTCCTGGGGAATTGGGAAAGACATGAGGAAAAAAGGAAATACTAGAAATGCAGGAAGGATGCTGATCCTTTTCCGGGTTCCAGGGAATGAGAGCATCTGATATGAATCTTCGGGGAACTTGCTGGGTATGCGTCACTCTGTTAGTGCTGTGCCTCAAACGAACAATGACAAGCAACCGTGTGAAAGGAGTTGGGAGGCTGCAACATCGCTCAGTGGGTAAAACTGTCTGCAGAGCAAGCATGATGACCTAAGTTTGAATGTCCAATACCACACACACACACACAAAAAGAGCTTAGTCAGTCAAGGACAGAGATAGGAGGATCCTGGGGTTTGCTAGAGAGGAAGACATCTGATGTCCTTCTATGGCTTTTGCATTTTTAATAAGAAAAGAAATCAAGTGAGAATAAGACTTTGAAAGCAAAGTCAGGAGGCCAAAGACCTGATCCACCCAAGGTTCAAGGTCAGTAAGCACAGGGTCAAGCTGGGTTCCCAGTAGAGGGGAAAGGAGATGTCCTCTGCAAGACATTATCTGTGGAGGTTGGTGGCTGCCTTGACCCATGTTAACAGGTAGCCACTCAATCGTTTTGGCCAACAGGACACCTCATTTTCTCCCAAAGAATGTCTGTGTACTTTTTTTTCCAAGCTAGGAGCTCAATGAGTCCTTTTAACTGGAAAGTGCCATGTGACCCAAATCAAAGGAGCACCCTAGCACAGGACACATGTGGCATTCCTTTCCGCAAAAAGTTGTGAAAAAGAAATCAGTTTTTGCTCCCTCTTAAAGTGTGCTTTGTGGGCTAGGCAGATGTTGAACAGCAGCTCAGAAATGTGGCACAACTGCTCAGGACAGGAAGGAAGAGTAGATTCGACGGGAGCTGTAGAGGGAATTGAAGGAGGCAGAGCATAATTACCTGGCTTGGAATGGAGCCTGGGCATCCACACTAACATCATTACTCTTATGTTAAAAGGCAGAGGATTTCCCCCTAAATACAACCAGATCTTTGCCCTTCAATTCCCACAGTTCTGTCAAGGGCAGGAAAGGTAGGAAGAATTAAGAAGGTAAAAAGCGGAAAGAGGGAGCTAGAGGGGCTTCTCTGTCAGGGATCTTGGCTTCTTTGCTTCTTCAAATACTTGATTTCTGACTAAAACGACTGCACCACATTAAAAATATGCTCTGGGGTTGCAATAAACTACCTCTGTATTTCCACTGAAAGCTTGTAGATTTCCTGAAGGTCAGGCTTACATATGCCCCATGGTTGCAATAGCTGACATATTAAGTCCATGTAATTGTGGCAACATCTCAGGTCTTACAGCACTGATGATCATTTGATCTGTGAAAGAAAATTTGTAAGGTTGTGATGAAGGGGTTCCCACATCAGGAACTGGGGTCTATACATTTTACTTTCCCCACTGACTCAGTAGGCATTGTTATATAAGTCTGTTAAATCCTCCATTAACTCACCTGTGAAACACATGCAGTGTGTGTGCATGAGTGCATGGGTGTGTGTGTGTGTGTGTGTATGTCTGTGTGTGTCTCTGTGTGTGTGTGTGTGCACGCGCTTACTAAACAGTAACAACTGGAGAGTGGGCTGCAGAAATGACTCAGTTGATAAACTACCTGCCGTGCATCCACAAGGACCTAAGTCCAATCACCAATACCCAAATAAAAGAGCAGCATATGGTAGTGCACATGCTTGGTCCTTGTCCTGGGGAGGAGGAGACGAGATGGTCTCTGGGTATTGCTGATGTCCAGTTCAGTCCACTTGGGAAGCTCTAGGTCTATGAGAATCCCTATCTAAAAACACAAGATGAGTGTCTCTGAGGACTGACACTGAAGTTGGCATCTTACTTCCACAGACCAGCCCATCTGAATCTGTACAAGGCTCATACAGACACAGGTGCACCCACATGCACGTGCACAGACACACATAATTCCAAGGTGATATTTAGTAACACTTTCCTGGTAATCCATCTCTGAAATGAATATCAAGATGAGCTCAAATTGCAATGCCCATTTCAACTTTGAAAAGAAGCTCCAAAGTCAAAAGGTTCAAGAAGGAAGGGGCTCTCACTAGAACCCCAGACCCCAGGAGACCATAAGCTTTCCCAAATCAACACTATCTATGCCGATCATAGCAAATGACAGCTGTGTCCATTTCTTTCTTTCTTTTTTACTGGTTATGATGTGCATGTAAAGATGGTTAAAAGGGCTTTTAAAGAAGAGTTCAGTGAAACTACAGAAAAGGAAAAGACTGAGGCAGGGAGTGGTGTAGATGTAACCGACCGTCTTATAAATAAGAAACACAGAACCAATGCAAAGAAGAAAGCCAAGAGGTCAGAGCTAAGAGCTAAAACCTTACCCTTCCTCCTGCAGTGATCCTACCTCTCCGAAGCAGCCACTACTTCCTGTGTTAAAGTCTTTATATAGTCTCTGTTCTGCCTTCTCATTGGTTGTAAACCCAACCACAGGACTGCCTCATCACGGCCTGTTTGTATAGACCTCCAGGTGTTCTATGGTTGGTATTGAGATTAAAGGCATGTGTATCCAATGCTGGCTGTATCCCTGAACACACAGAGACTTACCTAGCTCTGTCTACCAAGTGCTGTGATCACAAGCGTATACCACCACTGCCCTGCTTTCCTATGGCTTGCTAATAGCTCTGACCCCCAGGCAACTTTATTTATTAACATACAATTAACATTTTGGTACAAAAGAAAAATATCACCATAGAGTGGGGACAGGGGCGGGGATGGGAATCCTACCAGGCGAGGGACAGGATTCAACATGTGAGCATGTGGCAATGACCAGAGCTTAGAGTCTTTCTAAGCTAAGTGGTCGATATGGCTGCCTAAGATCATCCCCCAATATGGTCCTGGGAGAACAAATAAAGAACCTGGCAGCTGGAAGCAGAGAAAGAAGCACCAGGGCTGAGAGACTGACTGATCTTGCCACAGATCAGATGGATGGTTCTAAATGACCTGTGAAGACATTCCTGCAGCCCTGGGCCACAGCATTAAGAGCACAGACACTGCTCGCACTTCTGAAGCAGTTATTAGTGACTGAAGTCACAATTGACAACTGTGACTTTCAGTTTCAAGTAATGGTTTAACGGCACCAACTCAAGGAAAGGTTATACTTCGTTGTGTCTGGTGTACTGCTGACACTTCAAGGAAATAATTGGTAGATTTAGTGCACGGAGAGAGAGAAGCTGGTAGGTAGAAGAAGGAGGGGGAGTGGAGAAATCAGGGAAGCGCTTCAGTGGGATTGTGTGAAACACAACCAAGGGCCTGGCCCAGCTGAGCCCCTGAACCCACTTGCACAAAGTGACATGCACACAAACACCACCCACCACCTCCAACTTGATCTTCTACACAAAAGCCAACGACCAACATGTTTGTGGTTTTGACGTTCCATGTACCAAGTCACAGGAATTCTTCAAATGCCTGAACTTGACAGTTGGAATGCATTGCTACTTTAAAATACCAAGTTCAACAATGATAGCACTGTACTCCTCCAAACCGTTGGGTGCAGGACGGAGGTCTGTGAACCCAGTGATTAACCGTTTTGTGGTTTACCTGCTGTTCTACATCTTGACTTGAATTGTCAATAAGATGAGAGCCCTTCATCCTTACCTGACAGTCATCAGGTTCAATTAGAAGGGGAGGGGTTTTGGAGGGGGTGCTGTTGCAGGGAGAGAAGCTGGGTAGGAAGGTAGGTGTGTGTGTGTGTGTGTGTGTGTGTGTGTGTGTGTGTGTGTGTGTGTG
>CABHPR010155983.1:35440-57696 GCA_902168415.1 Peromyscus melanophrys
GTGTGTGTGTGTGTGTGTGTGTGTGTGTGTGTGTGTGTGTGTGTGTGATATGTGTGTGAGTGTGGACACACAAGTGCCACCAAGCATGTGTGGCAGTCCAAAGACAATTTCTATAGCAAAGTCCCAGGATCCAGTTCTCTCCTTCCACTCTGGGTTCCCAGGATCAAACCTATTCTTCAGACTCACTTGTACTTTTCCCTGCTGAGCTATCTCACCAGCTCTATTTCCAATAATTTTATTAGCACGGGTCAACTCAAATGATTTCTCTGTAGGTCTCACAAATGTATTCTGGAAGTCATATACTATAGGATTTATGTCATTTAAAGCTTGCCTGCCTCCCTCCCTCCCTCCTTTCTTCCTTCCTTCCTTTCAACAACATTTTCCTCCGGAGTTGCATTCCCTCTGCTTATCTACCATCCACATGCATCTGTCAGGAAGAAGATGCACAATAGTAATACACCTTTAAAGGGTGATGCACATGACATAGGATCATCAAGGACACTAATAGACTCACCTGAACTGTACGAAAGGCTGGACATAACTCCTCACAGCATGGATCAACCTTCACTTTGGGGATAGCACCTGTGCTGGAAATAAGAGTCACTTGGGGAACTTGAAGATGGTCTCTCAAATCTCTCCTAGTTGTTGCTGATTGAAAATATTCAGATGGAGATTTGACAGGCCATGTCAGGTGTATACCCTCTTTCCCAAGGGTGGTCTCCTCTGGAGTCACTGTATTTCACTATTGGGCTGGCTCATGTGTTTATTTTCTCTGGAAAACCTCCAAAATCAGGCTAAGGAAATAAAAACAGATAAAAGAAATAATAAAACAAGTGACCAACCCATCAGCCAAAAGTTGGCTGTCTTGCATTCGGTGCCCTCCCATGGATGATAACCTATGGCTGACAAGGGCATCTCTTGGCTGAGTGGTTTAATCAGGTGCACCTCACAAGCAGGCTATTGTTACTTAGAACAGACCCACTGCTCTGTGTTGCCAGCAGGGCTTCCTCCTCAATCTAATGGCAGAGTATTCATGAGGGAGGTGTTAAATCTTCAGTGTATCCCTACAGAGACTTCATGTTCCCCCTAATTAATTCCTCCACTGGATGTCTATATAACTCCATCCTCTAGCGGTCATTATGAACCAATGTGATGGCTCCCGGAGACAGCTCCAGGGCTTCCAGCCTGGTGGTTTGGGAGCCCACGGAGACCTGTTCCTTGCAGCCAAGAGAAGAATGTGACTGACATGGTGAATTCCACAGGCACACGCGTGCGCGCGCACACACACACACACACACACACACACACACACACACACACACACACAAACTGCAGTTCACTCAGAAGAACTGCTGAGAAAGCTTTTATTTTGGCGTAGAAAATACTTGTCAGACCCATCAGTGGATAGCATCCATGGAGCTGGAAGAAGGAAAATGAACTGCATTACAACGACCTCAGAACTGCATTACAACGACCTCAGATTTCACTATAGAAAGCTGCATGCTGACATTTATATTAGCTTCGTTTGACATGTCCTGATGGTTCAGATTGGATGGCGAGAAACTCTTTCCCTCTTGCCCACACCATCCCCTAAAGCTAACCTCCCATCCTAGGTTTAAAAAAAAAATCATGTAAAATGCTTCCTACTGATTGCTCTCTTGGAATGCAGAAATCCCTGGATTGTGAGACGCACACTGTTCTCTATAAAATTCCTAAATGCATCAAAAATATGGAGAAGCATTCTAAGTAAAGTGGAGTCCTCGGACTGCAATCAGACAGAGCAGCAATTAGAGGACTGGATTGAAATACAGATTGCTGGAGCTGGGGAGATGGCTCCATTAGCAAAGCTTTCCACACAAGCATGGGCCCACGTTTGAATCTCTAACACCCATGCGGAAAACTAGGCTGGATGGTGTGCACCTCTAACTGGTGTGCACTGGTGGTGTGCACTGTGGAAGCAGAGACAAAAGGATTCGTGGAGCTCATTCGCCAGTTTGGTAAGCTTCAAATTCAGTGAGAGATCCTGTCAGTCATAAAAACTAGATGGAGAGCACCTTAGGAAGACATCCAAAGTCAACTTCTTGACCAAATATGCATGCTTACACATGTGCATGTGCACACATAGACACCCCTCCTATCCCCCCCCCATAACCAAAATGATTAGATTCCAAACACAATCAGAACTTGGAAATCTAGCAATGGATCCTTACTATGTTTATTGTTATGAATGCAGCTAAACACAAGATACTATAGATGTTAACATGGTATAAGAGCCTATTAATTTATAATTATTTTAATGTTGTTGGGTTACTGTTAGTACATACATATCCATTTTTTATCCATTTAATATTATTAACATAAACATGAGCTGTGATGTCAGATCATGATCTGTTCTTGTTATTTAGAAGCCACCAGCCACTGAAGTATGGCAGAATAGGCTCAGTGTGTATCAGGCAGCGTAGCAGAGAGTTCACTGTCAGCAGGAAGCATGTTTCCTGGTGAGCCTCGGGGGAGTGGATTAATAAAGACAGTTTGGGGAAATGCTCTCTTTAGAACACTGATCTTTTAATTCTCATGTACAAGATCTTCTAAGCACTTGAAATATTCTGTTCTAAATCAGAGGTCTCTGGAAATCAACTTGCACTCTGACCAACAGTGGATCCAGGTTCCCCTTTACCCACAGCCTAGCCAGCATTTGTTGTCATTTGTTTTGGTGATGGTAGCCTTTCTGACTAGGGTGAGGTGGTATTGCAAAATGGTTTTAATTTGCATGTTTCTGATGGCTAACAATGCTGAACACCTTTTGAAATGTTTGCCATCCACATGTGTTGTGTTTTTTTTTGAGAACTCCATGTTCAGTTCCATAGCCATTTTTTCAGCTGGGTTGTTTACTGTCTTGGTGTTCAATTTCTTAAGTTCTTTGTATATTCTATGTATTAATCCTTTGTCCGTACGTAGCTGGCAAAGACTTTCTTTCATTGTGTAGGCTGTCTACTCACTTGATTGGCAGTTTATTTTACTCTACCAAAGCTTTTTAATGTCATGAAATTCTATTTATTGATTATTATCTTATTTCCTGAACAATCTGAGTCTGGGTTTGCATCTTTTATAAATTAAAAGCAAGGCTGGATGGTGGTGGGCGCACGCCTTTAATCCCAGCACTCAGGAGGCAGAACCAGGTGGATCTCTGTGAGTTCGAGGCCAGCCTGGTCTACAGAGTGAGAGCCAGGACAGGCACCAGAACTACAAGAGAAACCCTGTCTCGAAAAACCAAAAACAAAAAAAAATTAAAATCATAATTAGATATGACTTTCCACCTTTAAGTTTATCAAAATCCACATATCTACCACCACTATGTATTAGGGATAGAGGCCAGCAGGTTTGGCAATGTCTTCATTAAAATTATACATACAAACTCTGTGACCCTGAAATTCTCCCATGGAAGGTCATTCTGTTGATAGCCTGGCATGTGTGTGCAAAGGAGTGTTTGAGGTTGTTAATTGCGCCTTGTTTCAATACAGCAAATAGCTTGAAACAAATGCCCACCAAAAGGAATTTACTCAGTAAATCAGGACAGACCAATAGTGCAACACAGTATGACACAGAGCCGATATTCAGGTGAATGAGGCAGCTTATTCAGGTATCATTCTGGAATACTATTCAAGGACGTAGTCACTGGTATGAAAGAAAGTAATTATATGTTGATACTCACGTACGAATGAAATCTATCTGAATATTTTAATGTATAGTGATCTGGCATATGGGTTTCAGCCAAAAAGAAAAGCTGAGTGACATAGAATAATGGGAGTATTCTAGAATTTTTAATTCCATACCAATCAAGAACATATTTTTTATTCATTGATTTTTGTTGTGGTTTTCTCTTATGGAGACAGGGTCTTTCTGTGCAGTCTGGGATGTCCTGGAACTGGCTATGGAGACCAGGCTTTCCTGAAAATTCTCAGAGATCTGCCTGCCTCTGCCTCCGAATTAATTAAAGACATGAGCAACAATGCTTAGATAATAACATATTTTTAAAGAAGAACAAATGTTAAAACATATGGCAAAGGATATATAAACAAATATATGGTGGTTCCTGAGACAGGCAGCATGAACTTGGCTGTTATATTCACAAGAGAAGAACATGGCCAGTGCCTTGAGCTAAATGTGCCCTTTTATACCTACAAAAGCCTGTCATTTAGAGTGAGGTTCCGTTACCAATGTGGGGCAGAAGACTGGGTAATGTTAGCTATTTAGGTGCACTATGTACTTCTGGATACTGTAGCGGGAGCCTACACAAAGACAGACTAAATAATAATTCTAGCTCTTGCCATGTAGCCCCGGAAAAGTTTTTTTTTAACTTTCTGCATTCACAAATTAAGGGAAATCTATCTTGCACTTACAGCAGGAGTGGTAAATGAAATGATGAACATCAAGGACATGCACCGTTGCTCACTCATGCCACTGCGTCCCTGAAGAAAATGTCTTTTAATGATTTGCTCTTTGTATGCCTTCCATTTGCAAAATTGACATCTAGATATTGATTTGTCATTTGCTAATTTTGATTATCCATTTTCATGTCATAGTAAAAACCCATTCTTATCCTCGGGCCCTAGCTTAAACTTAGGCTCTAACTTCCAATATAACCTCGGAAAAGTCACTCACTCTCTCTCTTTCTGTTTTTCTCCTCTAGAGAGATCATAATGGTACCATCTGTCTCCTATAGTTGCCTGTTCTCAAGAAGCTAGGAAAGTGTATAAAAAGTCACAAATGAAACTTTTCCTATCAAAAAGCTCAAGTAACCAATTTTCATCCTTATAAAACATTAATCTCTGTAGTGAATATTGGGCTAGGGCACTTTGTAGAGGATGGATATTGTGGGATACCCTTTTGCTGATGTCTTTGCAATCAGCCTTTTTGTAGCAAACACACTGCACTTATAAAGTCTTTCCATGGTGGTTCAAGTCTATAGTTTAGTAAATGGTCACAAGGAAGGGATTATGTTGGGGAGAGCTCAGTCATGGTTGAAAGAGGCTGCTGCTCTATCTGGAGCCAACAGCTACCAATGAAAAGGAAGGAAAAAGATTATTCTATAGGATGGAAGACATAGAAAACATCAGATGACTGGAGTCCAGGACCCTCCTCATACAAAGTTATAAGTATAGTTTAGAAGAAACTTGGACAAGTATGACATTGGGCCACTGGATAGGAAAGGTTCAAGTGTCCAGAAGTTGTGTAGAGTCAGAGTCATAAAGGCAAGAGTAATTTCATCCCAATTAACAAAGCAGATTTTAAATTGCTTTTTTATATTTAAAAAATTAATATATTTAAATTGTCTTTTATATTAGGACAATCCTATAATAGATTCTATTTCTCAGCTGACTCAACTGGATTGTTACCATGCCTATGATCATATATCAAATCTTCCTAAAATAGTGACCTAGCTGCTAACTCTCCCCATGTGGTGATTTTGCACTTAAAAACTATTCATTTTGCCAAAGTCAGTAAACTGCATGCACTTTGTAGGATAATTTCCATTTCAAATATGGTGTTATTTTGGTTCCATGAATCATAAAGATGAATTGGAACTTCAATATTTGTGGAGCTTGTGCCCTATCAGTTATGAAACCCTGGCTTTAACAGTGTTTGGTACAAAAGACTCTCATAAGAGAATTAGTATTTGAAAAATAACCAGTTACATAAAATATCATTAACATTTGTATTTGAGCATCAAGTATCAGAGGGTATGGCTATCTATATGCTCCTGTTTGCCCTGATGTGGAAGTATTTGTAAGTTTTGCCACTGTACAAACCCACATGAATAGGACTTCAGGACTAAGCCAGCTGAATACAATGTAAGGAAAGAATGGAGTTTCCAGTTGTTTCTCTAAACACAGCCATTGTGCCTGTCAGTCAAACAATTTACAGAGTTCCAGTCCATTTAATTATTATGTCTTTATTTTAATGTGAAAATGAGTACAAGGGGCAGGCAAAGAAATACATGTTACAGGAAGAATACTTTTTAGGAAAATTGTACATTCGGAAAAAAATAAAATAAATAACCAGTCATGTGCCCACAGTTCAGCTCAGAAAAATCTTCCAGACGTTAGTGAGAGCAAAAGTGCCCTGAGTTCATAAGTCATGGCAGCAGCAAGAGCAGACGACTAGGAGTGTCAACATAGTCTGGAAAGACCTCGAAGGCTGGGATAAGGAGTGGGCCATCTGGATGACAGCTCCATGTGAAACAAGCCGTGTTTCCATCCAGCCTGCCCTGCGTGGATGTCAACAGCAGAAAACGCTCCATCACACAGCCAGTAGAAGCACAGTCTGATGGACACTGAGCCTGACCTTGTTGCCCCAGGAGACAGTACCTCTGGGTCATGGGTGAGAGAGACTGGCAAGGGTCACTGAGGGGGGCATGCAAGTACAGCTGCCTGCTCAGAATTCATCCTCTAATCAACAGGGTTCAGCCTCAAGGGGTTGTCAGGCCAGCCCTTCACCAGCTCTCTCTGAGCAGTAGAAAAGTCAAACCCAGGGGATACTCCCCTTGGTTAGGTTCTAAAACTGTCTGCAGAGAAAAGCAATAGGAGGCGGACAGCAAGGGTCCATCCAGCCCAAGTGGGTGGGCCTTCGCAGCTGACAGTCGAGAGCTCCACCTGAGTGCTTTATTGCAAAGACTGAAAAGAGTTGTTTAATGCCAAGAGAAGGACAGATGGATAGAGGGCTGGTGCATGATCAGATAGGCAAATTGCCAGCCTAGAACTAGAAGACCCACTGAGGTCCATAACCGCACCTCCTTATCTATGAACTTACCTGCAGCCCAAGCTTTCTCTCTTCTTGCACCTGTGTCCACACTAAAGCACCCTGACTCAGGCAGTGGGCACTGAGCACACAGACACTCCTTCTACAAAGCCAAAGAAGTGTGGTCCCAGTCTGGTGCTTCAGGATGGAATCCTGCCTTGCCATCCCTGTCATCACAGAATTCTTCAGAGCCACTGAGGCACTCAGCCTCCATGATTTACCAGGCAGCTAGAGGTTGCGTAGATTTGGGGCCACTCCCGTGGGGGAGAGACCCTTCACGAGTACAGTGAAAGAGCTATTGTCACACTGTGTCCTGCCCCATCTACAGCAACTTCAGTGTTAAAGCTATCTGGGCTCCTTGATCCCTTGGCTTCCCTTAATCTGTGCTCTTTTCACATGTATACTGGCCCCCTTCCTTTGTATTCTACTTCTCTCTCATTGGATTTTTGGCCAGTGACTACTAGAGGGCCTGGTCCTCAGGATATAATGCCGAACCTGCAAAAGCTTGCAGGTCATGAGCCCCTCAGCTGAAGGACATTAACACTTGGTGGCAGACTCCCCATGTAGAAAAAAAGAATTGTGTTTCTCATACACTTGTCTGTAAACATTATACCCATGCATGCAAATGGCAGCTAACAGCTGCCACTTTGTCCTGATTTATTATTCATTCTGGGAAAGGCAAGAAATGAAGGAGGAAGAAAGAAGGGAAGAAAGCTGGGAAAGAGAAAGAAAGGAAGAGGAGAGAGAGGAGAGAGAAGGGAAGGGAGGAAGGAAAGGGGCAGAAAACCAACTGGATAGCCACATGAAATTCCATGGGCTCACGAAGGCTCTAACACTTGAGGCTGAATGATTTCTTTTATGGGGTCAACCGTAGGTTGGAGCAGGGCACCACACAAACACTTCTGCACCACTATGTTTAGCAGAAACAGAGGCATACAGAGTCAATGTCCAAGAAACTAAACACATGGTCTTGTTGCACATTTTGCTAGTAGAACAGAGAAATAACTTACCAGTTCAAATAAGGATAATGAGTAACACTGTCGGGTAATTTATCTTGTCTAGAACTAGCATTACTAGTCTATCTGATAATTATGTGGCTTGTCTTGAAACCTTCCCATAACGTCAATAATTATAATTGAAGTCTCATTTTACACACAAGGAAACTGAGGCACAGAGCCTTGATAAAACGTGTACAGCCTCACAGGCACAGAGCACCAGGAGGCACTCAGATGCAGTCGGCTCCACTTAAACAGCATGTCTCCCTGCTCCCTTTGATTGGCCTGGGAGGCACCCCTCTGAGCTCCCCACGTGTCTGAGACGGTGAAGACAATTATAAACAAAGGCTCGTATTTGTTCACTCATTCTCATCTTATTCATCCAGAAGGTAAGAGGCTCCAGTGCTTCCATTCAGCAAATGGAAAAACCGCCATGAGGAACCCGAAGGCACCTATCCCATAATCAAGACAGGGATACCACTTTGGATTAAGGACTTTGAATTTAAGAGTTGTAATTTCATGTAAAAGGATTAATTCCAGCTTGTTGCGCTGAACCAAGATAGAAGGAAAGGCCAGCTCCTTGTTCTCAAGGCAATAATTTTGTAGGAGGAGAATCTAAATGGAAGCAAAGAGAAGGCAGAACTTGACACAATGTGATGTAGCTTAAATGCATCCAAATAATAGACTTCCATGAACTTCAGTCCCCTGGGATCGGAAATTTGCAAACAGACTTAAGGAAGAATGCTCCTGGGAGATCCTTAATGGGGAGGGAACCTCTTTGATCCTATTTAATCAAAAGACTGTCTATCACATTCCAACCCAGTTTCAATCCGCAGACTAAGCAGAGGGCTCTGGGTCGAAGTGAACAGGAAAGACATCCTGCCATGGAGCCCTAGGTGGGGAAAGACACCTGCTTTGACTCTGAGACTTGGGGTGATCTTCTCACTACCCTACATTTTTCTGCCACAATGAAAGGTAAACTGTTTGTGTTGTACAGTGGCATAATGAAATTAAGGGGGGTGGGGTGTCTTGTGTCTCAACAATGACAAAATGAGTTAAAATAAAATGAAGTTTAACATCATTCATATAAACAGAGCAGTGGCCAGTGGAAGTAGATTGCTGAGAAGAGCGTGGGAGTTGGTGCTCTGTAGGATAGTATGTCATCCAAATATTCCAGAAAACGTTCATTCTTTCATTCTTTCTCTCTCTGTCTCTCTCTGTCTCTCTGTCTCTCTCTCTCTCTCACTCTCTCTCTCACTCACTCTCCTTTGCCCTTCCCCCTCTGTGTGTGTGTGTGCATGTGTATGTACATATATGCATGTGCCTGTGTGTGCGTGTGTCTATGAAGGCATACAAGTACACACAAGCAGACTGCACATGTGCCTATGCAAGCCAGAGAACAATCTCTGGTATCATTATTTAGTCATAGAACACAGTCTACCTTTTTCTTTTTCTTTTTTTTATTTTTTCATTTTTAAAGGCAGGGTCTCTCCGTGGCTTGGAACCCTCTGGGCAGGTTAGGCTGGCTGTCCAACAAGCCCCAAGGTTGGCCTGTCTCTGCCACCCAGAGCCAGGAACAGGAAACCCACAGCACACTGAACATTTTTAAATATGAGTTCTCAAGTCTTATTCATGCTTACAGACTAAGTACTTTATTGGCTAAGATGTTCCATAGCCCACACATGCCTTGTTCTTTATGAAATCCATTTATGAACTACTCTTCAAAATCCAAGAAGTGTGTAGTGTTCATAAGTATTATTTAACCCCCACAAATACCGACTGAGGTCCCTAGTCATCCATGCCACAAAGAGAAAGCAATTCCTCAAGTGATTTATCTTTTTAAAGTTACATCAAAATGGTGTGATACACCCCATTTTCATTTCATGCTAGTAAGTCCAGCTGAGGTAGCCAAGTAGGGATTATTCTGGTGAATTTCAGTACAGAAAACTGAGACTCAAAGAGGAGATGCTCAACGTAGGTTTGCTGGTAAGAAACAAGATAGTGGGAACCCTAGTGTGCCAACCTGTGCGTTTCCTCTTTGGTCCTCACAGGAAGCAGCAGCATCAGAAGTTTGGAGAGTGATCTTGACATTCTGCAAAATCTCTAATCAAAAGCTTCCCACACAGTGAATCCCCTGAAAGGGATGGTGATGAAATTTCCTTTCCTTTTCTTCTAGGCAAAGAGAAGGCTTGTACCATGTCTATAGCTGACTCTCACAAAAGTTGAATTATCTCCTGAGATATGTTTGTTTGTGTGTGCATGGCTTTCTTCTGCTGTCACAGACACTTGAAATAATTTATAGAGAAGAAAGGTTTATTTTGGCTCCTGGTCCCATGGTCATGTCTGTTTTGGGCCTTGGGAAGTATGGTAGATCGCTGTGGGAGCTTGTGGTAGAGTCTTGTTTAACAAAGAATGGTTAGCAACAGGAAGGTGACAAGAAGAACCTGGGTCCCAGTATAACCTTCAATATACCTATGATCTAACTTCCATCTAACTTCATCTAGGTCTAACTTCCTAATGGCTCCACAACTATCTAATAATGCTACAGACTCGGGGGCTTAAACCTTAAACATAATGGCCATAGGGATCTACTCAAGAACTTGACACATGGCAGGTGAGCTTAATTAAAGCTTGCAAATGCTTTTCTTTTGAGGTAATGATAGAATGTCAAAATGAGCATTCTTGTGTTCCTTTCTTGACTTGTTCCATATGAACAAAAGCCATTCTGTACCAGATGCTGGAAATCCAGAGGACACAAAAAAATGGAGAGTATTTTTTCTCATAGCACCTAGATTCTGGTGGAGAATCACATCACAGATCAATAACGCATCAATAAATACTTTAGATATTAAGAAATCTAAAAGGAAGTACGGTAGAGTCATGGAGAGATTGACGGCCAGAGGTAGGTGTGGACAAGAGACATTATGGATGTGGACACTCAGAAAGAGAGGTCTTTTCTGAGGCGATCACTGTAAGGGAGGCTGCCTGGTTTCTTGGAACCAAAAGAAGGTAACCAGAAAGAAAGGGAGCTGGCACATTGAAGTTTGCCAAATTGGACTCCTTCAGAAAGTGATCTTCCAGGTTTCGTCCTCAAAACAATAACAATAAAACATTAATATGTTTATATAAATCGACTTTTAGAGCCATCAAGAGGCTGGGGAAGGGGAAATTTGAGGTAAGTAGAAATAGAGTTCTGAATTTGGTCTATATTTGTAAAAGGTTATGTTAAGATCATAAAGGGGACTAACAAAGGAGATGAGTAATTAGCTTCATAAGAATGGGTCTGGTGCCTCTGTTCATCAAACAGAGTCAAGGTCAGCGGGTACCATCTTGGGCACCATGAAGCACACTATTTTGCACGCAGTTTGAATTCTGACTGCTGAGGAGTTCTCAGCTATTCACTGAACAGCTTCTGTCATGTTCATTTTCAAAAGGATATAATTTCCTACCCAAACTGTAACACACCAACTTTCAAAGGAAGCCGCAGTAGGTAGGTGGAGACGGCACCGTGTTTCCTAACTGGTGATTAGCAAATTTATTGCATGATAAACCATTTTCAGTGTAGTTTTGAAAAATAAAAACATGCTTCTTCCTGAGTAATTAGTTGCTCTTTACCGCCAACAAACTGTAATTTTTATTCCTTTTACACAAGCCCATTTATTAGGAGAGAGAGCTAGCAAGCATTTATGCTTTTGTGTTTATAGAGCAGAGAAGACATGGCGTGGAAAACCGGCTATGAGGATTCTGAATGGCGCTATATTTTAAAATCCACATTAATTATAGATCCACTTATTCTTAGAAAAGACAGGAATTGCAGCGGGGTGGGGGTGGGTGGGGGGAGGGATTCGTGGATAAATTGCCTCCCAAAGACCTCCCTGAAATTTCCATAACATTCACCACATGACACTGATGTGTGAAAATTGACACGAAGATTTGAAAATTGGGACTGAAGCAGTCCAAGCATAAAATAACTTCAATTCTGCTCTCTCTCTGTCTCTCAGAGGAATAGCGCATAAGACTGACCAACACAACACAAACAAGCCGAGGGGGGGAAAGCCAGTGAGAAGGATAGGAGCTATTAAGGAGAAAACACACTTCTCACTCACGGAGAGAAAGGATGATCAATGGATTTAGTCACAGAGAAATTCAAGCAGAAAATTGCTGCTGTTTTTTATCTGAACAGCAGAAAGTTTAACCACACCAGAATTCTCAGGTCCGAGGCAAGCATCTACAGCTACCTGTGCACAAAGGGATGGGGCCGGGTCTTTGAATCAGAGGACCATCGTCCAGTCATCTCACTGTTTATTTATATGAAGATCAGAATTTTGATGAGGGAGGGGGGTTGCTTCTGAAATGCCCTGGGTCAAGGCTAACATCTGTTACGGCCCTACACAGTTTCAGACTGTATGAAATAAATTATCTGCCCAGTTCCAATGCCTGCCCTTGGACGAAAATAATACCCACAAATAGTATCCAAAATGAATGTGAAAAGGGTACATCATCCTGCAACATCCCCCCCCCCCCAAGACTGACAAATGTAAAATAACTACTGACAAAGTGGAATGTGCTAGCGATTCCTCACCTGGTAAAAAATATTTAAAAAACAGCTCCTAACCCACTATCTGAACAAGTGCACCTTTAAGCTTTGAGATAATCAGAAAGGTAAGGGACTCCTTAATCTATTTCAGACTTCTGAGTCTCTGAATTGCTTTAAATGAAAAAAAAAAAGAAAACAAAGAAACAAACCCCCCCCCAAAAAAAAACCTACTGAGAACTAAATTAGCTGAACTATATAGTTCTAAGTGGAAAAATAGCTGGTAATTGGAGAAAGACTTAAAGAAAACGCTCTCCAACACCAGGAAAGTATGACCTGATGGGAGAGACCAAATAGCCTATGTAAATACTGCCTGGAACTGAAGAGTAGGCTCAACAGTGAGCCCTCCCCTGAAGGAAGCGGGCAATGGCCAAGTGCTACAATCTAGTGTAAAGGGGCACATGACTTTGTGGTAAATGGTAGCCGGGGACGTTGTAAGATTTTAAGTCGGTGACATCATTCCCATAAAACCAAATTCCTCCCATTGTGAACCACAAAACAAATAGCAGTGACTTAAGTTTTTCTTCAAGATGGTTGGGAGGAAAAAAAAATTAGATGTTTTATTTTTTTTGGAACCTGTATGAAATATTAAAGAAATATAAGCCAATGGTACTTGGTTTTAATAAACCCCTATCATCTCCCCCCACAATGGTCTACACAACCAAGCCAACAACGTCTTTAAATGTGTAAATGTGTACAGTATTTTAGAGTTGCTACAGTTTTTGTACATCCATTTCTTTTTTCTTCTGTGTTTGTAATAATGAGGATAATACTAACTCCCTTAACAATGCATCCCTGAATCCTCAGTGACTTATCATACAGAAAACTTTCTGTAATTTTACTCTTGCAGGGACTTACCACAGATTTGCCTTAGACTCAATCGTCATGGTCTGAGGACTACACTCCTAAAATCTCATTCTGTCCCCACCTCAGGCTTTGGAAACCTCTTCATTTCGGTGAGTATTCCTGGCAACGTTTCTGAGCTTTCCTTATGGAATTTTTTTGTCTGTCCTCTTATAAATCAAATTTATTGTGACATTGAACTTCTACCTGATAGAGAAACTTGATTTGTGTTGTTTGAAAGTGTGTTCCATCCTCCAATAAACACACAAAGACAGGGAGCTATAGCTGGAAACAGTCCTCTGCTCTCTAGGCCACTCTGAAGATGGCCAAGTGCCCCATTGTCCAGACTCCTGTGGTCCGTCTGAAGGCTGGGAGTGCCACTGTTTCCCTGTCGTGCACTGGCACCATGACCTCAGAAAGGGTTCCAAGGCTGCTTCTCTTCATTTGACTCACAGGAAGTTCCATGAATGTTCCATTGGCTAGAAGCCACATGACCCCAAGAGACCCAAAAAGAGGACAAGAAGTGGCAGGTCCCTCTGAGCCCAGAACTGGTGATGCCATACCTGCCTAAACCATGCCCCCAATGTAGAGAAAGTACAAATCCAATGGCTTGACTCCTATCTACCTATACTTTATAAAATAATACTCGATGCTTAATCTTTAGCAAGGTCAGTCTTTGCCCAGTAAATAGAACTTGGATTTGGTTCACTCAACGCTGAGCTAGATCAAACACTTGCACTAGTTCCCTTTCCAAACGAGGAACTGCTTTTCATTCCTTCACCTACCAGTGTCCTCAGGAAGGCGAGACAGAGGAGTTTAAATCACCGTGTTTTACTCCCTCTGCTTAGGAATCAGATCAAGAGAGGAGAAAGAGGTATGTGAGTTTTATCACCTTGTTGATCCACTTGCCTACACTTTAAATTTTAAATTTTGTCAACAAAGACCTAATTTGTCATCGCAGATGCCTCTTGTACCAACAACAAAAAATTAGGTCTTTAGGAGAATGAATGTTTTTATTCATCCATAAGAGATCTGAATAAATATTCAGGTGGCATAAAGCAGAAGGCCCTAGACACTTACTGTGGAAAGGTCTAGGTACTTTGGCCCAAAAGACAGTTATTTTCTTTCACCTCAAACAACTTCAGGATATTGCCCCGGGGCCGTGGGAGTATTTTGTTATTTTCTGTGTGAAATATTATAGTCCCTAGCCGACATGGAGAGATTGTATTACTGTCCACTGATTCCCTTAGTTGACACAGCCCACAGTGCTGATGACCTCAGCACTCAGGGTTGCATCCAAATGTGGAGCTGTTTTTGCAGAAGGACCATTGGAAAATACAGATGGCGAAGAGGCCTGGAAAGGTACCAAGGAATCCTGGGCTCCCCCAGATGGATGGGTTAGCAGTCTACCTGCACAGGTGCTGTTTCTGTACTGAAAACAATATGTCTCAGTGCTTTCTATAGGCGACTAAGATGTCCCTCATAACTCATGACACTAATTAGGAATCTATAGACACAGAATCAGCTGAAACATGGTGTGGTCTCAATTGAGTTCTCCTTCCTTTCATATAAATGTCTTCCTGGTGATGAAAAGCAGCTGGAATAGGGGCAGAGAAAGATCTAACTCCCACTTTACTTTCTTTTTCAGCCACCACTAGCACCTTGCTACTTCCTGGAATCACAGGGACTTCTAGAGAAGGATACGGTACCATGAGAAGAGAGTTATGGTATCCAATTGCAGGAGAATGACTCTCCTCTGGGTTCATTTATTTTTTACTTTGTGCTGCGTTAGGTCTGTGATTTTCCCTAACATGATGATCTACAAGACTGGCTGTTTGCATGCACTGGATCTCATTTATTAGGAAGTGAAGTATGTAATGGTGAAAAATAGCTCAGTGGGTTTCCTCTTTCTCTGGGGTATCTCTGCTACAGCACGGCTGGCTGCACACACAGTCAGTGCTCTAGAAATAAATGGAAGGCAATTGGGGCTCAGGATGCTAAAGCTGTGAGAGCATCCTCTGCACCTGCTCAAAGCCTATGGCAGCTCATCCTCTCCTTGTTTGTGCACCAGCATGGAGGCTCTGATGACCTGGAGTCACTAAGATGGTGTCTACCTAGACCCATATGAGTCTTATGTTCAGTCATTTATTTTCTTGAGTGTGTGGGTGTGGGTGTGTGGGTGTGTGCACATGCATGCACACCCACGTGCTTGCATGAGTGTGTACTGTTCTATGAAAAATACTGATGACCACAAATCACATTTTCCCTTCACCTTCGAGTCTGTGACATGTCTTTTTTAGATCATATTGAAGACTCACCTCCAGTGACTGGTATGTCCCTGAATTCTACAAAAAGGTTGAGAAAACTTTGTATAGAGAGAAGAATCCGAGTTGCATCTTTAAAAATCTGCCTATCAGTCGTGCCAATTATGAATGCACCTGTATTTCTAGCTGCCTGGGGAGCTCCATTCTTTACTGCCCAACTCCCATGTCACTTCCATTTTTTTCGGATATTCTGGAAAACTGAAACAGTTAAATTACTTTCCAAAGTTATCAGATGGGTGTAAAGCAACATTCATACATACCTTGGCCTGCATCATCACGCTTTATATCAGTGTTTCTCAACATGTGGGTCACAACCCCTTTGAGATGTTGAATGACCCTTTTACAGGGGTTACTTAAAACCATTGGAAAACACATATATTTACATTATAATTCACAGCAATAGCAAAACTACAGCTATGAAGTAGTTAAGAAAATAATCTTGTAGTTGGGGGTCACCACAATATGAGGAATTGTCATAAAGGGTCACAGCATTTGGCAGGTTGAGAACCACTGCTCTGTAGAGATAGCATCCTGGTCTTGCTAACTATATTACTGCTTTCCAATACAAATGCACCTCCACTGTGCATTTGGCTTTCTTCCTGGCACTGGGAAAGATGTATTTCCTCAAAGGCATGCTAGATTTTAGAAGCCTGACAAATAATAGGATTTAAAACCTCACCCATCAAATGGGGAAGGCATTTTATACAATTTTCATCATTCAGCCTCTGTTACACTTTGAATCTGGAATATCCCTGACAGGAGAATGATTTGAATAGTTACTCCCCTCTATTTTTGGAAATTGTGAAGTGGAGAAGAATGGGACGCTGAGATGAAGCCACCAACCAATCTTACCTTACCAACTTTGCAGTTTCCAAAATGCCACAACATCCTGTCTACCCAGGCTTTTATTGCCTTACTGTTCTGCCGTCTCATTGGCTTTTAGCCGAGCTACCTCACTTCCTTGTCACTGCTTGTCTGTACAGACCTAGATATTGTAACTGTAATTCTTGCTTGATAACTGTTTTGTTATATGTAATTTTAATAGGTTAAATTTAAAACCTTCCTTTTGTTTAGACAGAAAAGGGGGAGTGATGGGGGAATGTCTTTCTGTATGCTGTGAATATGTGTTGCTCTGATTGGTTGATAAATAAAGCCGTTTGGCCTATAGCAAGGCAGCTTAGAGGCAGGCAGGAAATTCAAAGAGAGAGAGGGGGGGAGAAGGGGGCGCCAGTGAGCTGCCCAAGGAGCAACATGTAATGGGACACAGGTAAAGCCACAGAACATGTGGTGATACATAGATTAATATGTGGGGGTATTGTGTTCCCCAAAATATTGTGTATGCTAATAAACTTATCTGGGGTCAGAGAACAGGACAGCCACAATATTAAACATGAGGATAGGCAGTGGTAGCACACGCCTTTAATCCTAGCATTCCAGAGACAGAAATCCCTCTGGATCTCTGTGAGTTCAAGGCCACATTGGAAACGGCCAGGCATGGTGACCCACACCTTTAATCCCAGGGAGTGGTGGTAGAAAGCAGAAAGGTATATAAGGCGTGAGGACCAGAAACTAGAGGCATTTGCCCTGGAGAGGCATTTGCCCTGGAGAGGCATTTGCCCTGGAGAGGCATTTGGCCTGGAGAAGCATTTGGCCTGGTTAAGCATTCAGGCTTCTAACAGCAGTTCAGCTGAGACCCATTCTGGATGAGGGCTCAGGGCATCCAGTCTGAGGAAACAAGACCAGCTGAGGATCCGGCGAGGTGAGATAGCTGTGGCTTATTCTGTCTCTCTGACCATCCAGCATTTCACCCCAATAACTGGCCCTGGGTTTGATTTTATTAATAAGACTCTTTAAGATTCATGCTACATTAATAGTTATGGGCTAATTTAAGATATAAGAGCTAGCTAGCAAAAGGCTTGAGCCATGGCCATGCAGTTATAATTAATATAAGCCTCTGTGTGTTTACTTGGGGAAAGAGAGTGGGAGAGATTTGTCCCATCTGACTGTCAGCAGGCCAGGATGCAGGAAAACTTCTGACTACAGTGAAGTGTTAGTTGGTGGAGTCAGATATTGGAAAACACAGATATTTACATTACAATTCACAACAATAGCAAAACCACATCTGACTTTCTCTGATGTGGACAGCCTCCATCCAGGTCATCCTGCTATTAGGAACTAAGCTGCCCCCCTTTCCCTTTACCCCACTATCTCCCTATTCAGAAACAATGATTGGAAAGAAATCTTTCCTCACATCAGAGGTTCCTGACAAGTATTGTTGTCAAATGGACATAAAAACAACTACTAAAGCTCCCTAATTCTTCCAAAATGCTATGTTGATGTTAAAATGCATTTTTCACCACCAATAGGAAAACAGAACTTCAGGGAAATTAATTTGTGGAAATTCCCACAGATATTCAGTGAGAGAAGCAGTATATTCCTCAATGCTATGCTTCCAATGTACCCAAAAAGAAAACTGTAGCAGGAGGGGGAGGGGCTGACCTGGAAGTCAGGAAGCTGTAGCAGGAGTTTGGGAGGACTGATCTGAAACTCCAGCAGTGAAGATGGTAGTTTTCTCTGCAAGAAGTCAGCTTGATTTCCTGTGTAACCTGAACTTAAGTTGTTTTTTTTAATTTTTTTATTTAATAAAATTACATCATTTATCGCTTCCCTTTCCTCCCTCTAAACCTTCCATACAATTCTCCTTGTTCCCTTTCAAATTCATGGCCTCTATTTTCGTTAATTGCTCAAGCGATATGTATGGAATTAGATAACCAGTTGGTGTGCTCTTGCCTGAGAAAGGTTATTTCTCCTGCTCTCAGCATTCCTTAGTTGCTTACACTTCTTTGTGTAGGTTGAGGCCTTGTGGGCTTTCCCCTGTCCATGTTGGTGTATCTATTGCTATCTTTGTTCAACTCATGTTTCAGCAGTCACATTGGTGAAGCTTCTGACACCAGTGAACTTAAGTTTTAAAAGCCAGTGGAACCTCACAGGGCTTGATCCCTGTGTTGTACTAAGGCGACCACTGTCCAAATCAGTACGGTGAATTTTTTCATAATTGTGTGGATACCAAAGATGAAAATAGGACCCAGGTTTTTGTTTTTGTTTTTTTTTTTTTTTTTTTGTTTTTTGTTTTTTTTTTTTAGCACACGTTGCTCTGGACTTATGAGGTTTAACAATGGATTCTGTCATCCCTTCCAGTTCTAAGGTATCATTTTGGAAGGTGAGATAGAAGAGTTGACAAACACTTCTCCTTTACCACACATAAGGAGCCCATATTGAAGAGTTCAATGTCCTGGAAGAGGAAGGTTCATGGGTGGTTTGGTACTAAAGTGAAAGCTGAGATTCAGGAAGACATCTTTGGAAAGTTCAAGATCTTTTATTGGAAACAACAGATATGGTCTCAGACTCAAATGCAAGTCTGTTCTTAATGTATTAGGGAATTATTTGCAGATAGCATGCCTACTAAGATGTTTCAGCAAAGGCAGGAAAATGATAATGCAGAATGGAAAACAATGAGACTCTGACCTTCTGTGACATGCCCAGAGAGCAAACATCCTCATTTGACTTGTACACTCGAAAGAAAGTCACGGAGATATACCACGAAATTTGGCAGGGGCAATTTTGTGTTCAAATGGCCCAATGATCCCAATGTGACACTTCATAGTGAGCTTCTTTGTAATATTGGTGCCTTACTTACTTCTGGTATAATCTACGTGCACTTTCCAGGAGTCCTGAGTCTTATCTGAACTATTCTGGTTTCCCAAGATCTACCAGTCTCCAGACATGGGACCTGGGCACCAGTGATGTCAGAGCTCTTCAGGTGAAGTCCACCATGAAGCCTCTGCTTCCACCATATCTCATCATATGCAGCATCCCTTTTGAAGGGAAAGAGAAGAAATATTGACATCATATTCATGCATATTGGGCAAAGCACATAATTTGCTCAGAATTCACATAACTTTTCTGGTGTAAAATGTATCATCTTCCTTTTCAGTGGAAGAGAGGTTCAGAGACACCATATCCAGCACCCTAGATCATTCCCAGCTTACACATAAAGTACTTTACAGAAACCCCTTTGATTTCTTCAGGCCCAAATTTTGTTCTTTGATAAATCTAGTGTGCTGCCTAGCTCATGAGGGAAACATTGTGCATAGTTCCCTTATTTCATAATTCCAAAGATATATGCTGTTCTTCATATGTGTCTTGAATAATTTTGCCAGGATAGTCTTCTGTTAGCTTAACATGAATCCTAATAGCCTTAGCAAATGAAACTTTGACAATTTTTCTTATTGGAATCTAAAAATTCTATCTGATTTTCAAAGGCCGATTTTATTATTTTACCTAATTTTGTGCTTATTATATCTCTTCAAATTATAGCTTCCTCTACAACTCCATTTGATATTCCATGAACATGTCCAAATTTCTCCCTCTTTCTTGTCCTCTCTACTTCATAACAGGCTGGTAATTAGAGGTTCTATAGGAGTAAAGTTTGGCCAATTCTCATTCCCTCTTCTTCTCTCTCCAATAGAAATCTAGGTACATTTTGGTTTGTAAATAAACTCCCTTCCCTAGCTTTTTTTTTTACTGCCTGTTTCTAGAAAAAAGTCATACACAAAAAAATTATCATTTAAGTTGTTAGTACATTTAATATACATGCAGTGTACATTCAGGGCATTAGTGATGTTTTACAATTCTTCTGACCACTTACATAGTTGCAAAATATTCTATCACTCCCAAAGGAGATCTATACCAATTATACAACCATTTATTATCTATTATTTCTCCTGTCCCTGGACATCATTTAATTTATGTCCTGACCCTATAGACTTGTTTATCCCAAGCTTCTTATAATAATGGACACATGTAGCATGTGTTTCCTATTTCTGCCTGTATTTCACTTAACTCATTTAAATAAATTTGCTCTACAAAATTCCAACAATCCTGCAAAGTCATTTTTGACTACATTCAAGCTAGTTGCTCTCCCTTTGCAAAAGATCTATAAATAGCTCACAGCATGCACCTCACATGATCTAGACGTTTATTGTAGTTCTTGGATGCCACACATTCCCCTTCTTTCAGCAATTGTACCTTACATCCATCAGGACCATGTCATTTCCCCTTTATGCTGAAGGAAATGAAGCCATTATCTGTTTCCAGAGTTCTCCACTATCCTGAGTAAAACCAGTAACAACATTTTATCCACAGGATAATAGAGATAAACCTACAACTGTTATGGTTTAAATGTTAGGTGAATGTACCAGGTTCAGGTTTTTATAGTATGTCCCCAGCTGGTGGCACCATTTTAGAAGAAAGGATATTTTTAATGTAGGGCTGTAGCTAGAGTTTTCCTGCCTGGCCCACAATCAGGACAAATCTCTGTCACCCGCCAGTCCCACAGCCACTCAGACCCAACCATGTAAACACAGAGACTTATATTGCTTACAAACTGTATGGCTGTGGCAGGCTTCTTGCTAACTGTTCTTATAACTTAAATTAACCCATTTATATAAATCTATACCTTGCCACGTGGCTCGTGGCTTACTGGCATCTTCACATGCTGCTTGTCATGGCGGCAGCTGGCAGTGTCTCCCTCCGCCTTCCTGTTCTCTCAATTCTCCTCTCTGTTAGTCCTGCCTATATTTCCTGCCTGGCCACTGGCCAATCAGTGTTTTATTTATTGACCAATCAGAGCAACACATTTGACATACAGACCATCCCACAGCATAGGGCATTCCTGGCATGCATAAGGTGATAGGGTTGGAGCAAGTTGATAGGGTTGAGACTTGAGGGTTAAACTCCAGCTGCGCTTCTAGCCTAAGCCCTCACTTCTTTCTAATAAATATAGGAAGTCATGTAAGCTCCACTATAGATGGAAGCTCAGCTGACATGTTGTCTTCCCCACCATGATGGATGAACTACCTCCTCTGAAGCTGAGCCATAATGAATGCCCCCTTCTTTACTTTGTTACCACTGGATATTTTGTTACAGCGATGAAAAATAGAAACTAATACAATGACCAAACTTAAGCAAATAAATACTAATCTCCATACTTTTAATTATCAGAAAGGTAGTATGCTCCCTCAGTGTCACTAACTTTGAAGCTGCTGACTGACATCTTCCTATCATGCACAAGTCAGGAGCCAAGAATTGAGTGACACTGTCAAAGGTAGATCATGAGGCCAAGAAATGAAGACCCTTCTGAGTCTTGTTTGAACTACTGATTGCCTTAGACCTACAATGTCTACAGACCATGAAATAATACATTCCTTCCATTTCAAACATTTATTTAAGTTTTCTATTGCTTACAACTTGTGAATTTTTATTTGACATACTAAAAAAAAATAAATTTCATTTTTTTCATGTAATTTGATCTTTTCAACCAAGTTGACTGGCCATCATTCACTCAACAATGTTTGTGAAGCACCTTATGTCAGTGGCATGGATCTCATAGTCTGTGAAGATGAGGTAAACACACCATCATCTCATCCTTATCAGGTTTCAAGTCCTGGATACTGGCTTGACATCCTGCCTGGTGCAGAATGAAATCCATGCTAGGTGCTTTAAATGAACTCTGTAGTCTGTGATACTCAAAGTTTCAATTTACTCTTTCATTTCATAGACGATAGATATCATATAACTATTTTACAAACATTAGCCATTAAGTTTTATGCAATGTAAATTAATTCCATAGGCATGAGGGGA
>CABHPR010155984.1:0-30115 GCA_902168415.1 Peromyscus melanophrys
GTGGCAAGGTATAGATTTATAGAAATGGATTAATTTAAGCTATAAGAACAGTTAGCAAGAAGCCTGCCACGGCCATACAGTTTGTAAGCAATATAAGTCTCTGTGTTTACTTGGTTGGGTCTGAGCGGCTGTGGGACTGGCAAGTGACAGAGATTTGTCCTAATTGTGGGCCAGGCAGAAAAACTCTAGCTACAGTACATGACACATCTCGTGAAGGATTTTCTTTTCTGGGGAAAGTGTTTCAGTATTATGGGGACAAAGGAAGTTGTATACCAAATGTTTAAGAAGAAATATTCCCTTGGAAGTAGAACATGGGTGTATGCAGGCAGGAGGAATATGGGAGAGTTACGGTGATTAAGGTGCAGTTCTCTGGGAGGATTACTAGAAATTCACCAAACACATCACAGAAACAATTCTTTAGCACTTAGATATTCTGGGAGCCCCTTAAGAATGACCCAGTCTCAGTCCACTTGTTCCTTTCTAATTCTTTATACATATCTGAAATTTGAAGGGCTTAATAGTGTTATTACACAAAGAGAGAGCTAGTTGGGGTGGAAGGTAATACTATGTATGTGTACCAATCAGCATTGGCTAGGATAACAGCATCATAGCAGCTGTGAGTTCAGCTCTTGTGAATCCTCTGCTTCTTCACAAGGCAGTTGATTGAAGACCCAGAAAAAGACATTGATAGCTTGTGAACAACGTATGCATATGCGTTCTATTTCCTAATATGGTAATACACTAGGCCTAAGACAAGGGAGAACCATTAGCATTTTTAATGAGCATCTGTTATTTCTGATGTGGTTATTTCACACAAACCAACAGTTTGTAAGGAGACTGTTTTGATCTGTTCAATAAAGATTTATTTACTTGATGTTACTGGATGGCAATGTCAGCCATTAACAACATCACTCATTTAGGGTTTCATAATTTACAGATGTTCACACATATTTTCATCGTTAAAATTCTCTGGGGAAGTAAATATGAAAAAAATTGTATAACTATCACAATAAGTGAATGAACTGTTACAAAACCCTGCATTTTCTGATTTTGAAGTCCTAGTTTTTAACTTACACCCTACCGCTCTCTCAAAGTTATGCGCATCAGGCTGCAAGAATAGTTTGGCTGTAGGGACTTGCCTACCACATACAATTCTCTGTCTCAAGCACCTGAATCAGATGTGGTGATTTGAATGGCAGTGAGAATTTGAAAGCTTAGTTCCAAGTTGGTGGACTGTTGGGAAGAAGGTGTGTCACAAGAGGTGGGCTTGGAGTTTCAAAGGCTCACACCAGGGCCAGTCTGACTTTCCCTGCCTGCCTGCCTGCCTGTGGATCAGGACATGAATCTCTTAGCTACTTCCCCAGCACCATCCCTGCCTTTCTGCCACCGCACTGCTGTGATGATAATGTACTAACCCTCAGGAACTACAAGCAAACCTCCAGTTAAATGTTTTCTTTTATAAGACTTGTCTTGGTCATGATGCCTCTTCACTGCAGTAGAGCAGTAATTAAGAGAGAAGACAAACAAAAATTATGCAAGTTAGTGGTGGAGAGGGACTTGGGTATGGACTTTCCCCCGTAATTCTCTTCATATCTCATTGTGAACCCGAGGAAGAGGCCTTCCCTTAGGGGGTGGTGTTCCCATTCTTTTGTATTTGGAAGTATCACTTGGGAAGTCTTTGTGACAGATTGAGTGGGTCTGAGGTGGCATTTGATATCTCCATTTGTTTAAGTGTTTCTGGGTGGTGCTGCAGAGCACTCACAAGGAGTAAGACCTTCCAGACATTTCTGTATGATATAATCAGAGAACAATATGGGTGCTTTAGTTGTATGTGAGATAACTGGATAGTAGACAGTGAACTGAATAATATGGTGAAACATGGACTTAAATACAACTTAAAAATAAGACTTAAAAAGAAGATTTATGTTATTGTGTTATTGGACTTTTAAATTGTGTGTGTGTGTGTGTGTGTGTGTGTGTGTGTGTGTGTGTGTGTTTGAGTATTCACATGTGAGTATGTGTGCCTGTAGAGGTTAGAAGACATCTTCAGATTGCCTGGAGCTGAAACTGCAGGCAATTGTAAGCTGCCCCATTATCGGTGCTGGGCACTGAACTGGGGACTCCACACACACACACACACACACACACACACACACACACTAAACATAGTTAAAAATAAAAATAAAACTTTAAAAACTCTACCATTTTTATGACAGTATACTTAGCTCTAAGATATCTATTTAAGAAAGGAGGGTGAGCAGACCCAGTGGATAAATTTTTACTCAGTGTTTTCAAAGGTTCACTGTGTTTCTACTATAAGAATTAATGTTATCTTTCTTGAGATAGTTGTTTGCGATCAGGCTATGCTGTTTTCTATGAAAAATCTAGTTTACAGTGGCCAGGGAATTTAATCAGCATGAAGGTATGTTTGTGTTTTTGTTGGCTGTGGAGATGAGGGCACTAATCCCCTTTAGTCTGCAACCTGAAGGCACACCTTACAGAGTGTAGGAAATGTGAGGTAGATCAGCACACTTCTTTCAGAAAGACTGCAATTTGATTATCTTATTATCAGAAGATAGTGGCACTGTTATAGGTCTCTCCCAATCTGCCCCTGCAATTCTGATACAGGTTTGGAAGAAGTAACAGCTTATCTGGGCACTGTTTAGAGACTTTTGCAAAAAGGTATAAATTGAGTAGTATGCCCTATCCTTTCCAGTAACATGTAAACATTGATTCCAATTTGAAATTTAATCTCAGAGAATAAGAATGGTAGACATATGGTATCTTAACAGTCCTCAGATGGTTGCTGCAACAAAAATCTCATTAGAAAATATTTATAAAAGAAAATACCAATCTATTTTGATGCTTGCAAAAGGGAGGGGAAAGGGGATAATTAACAGCATGGGGAAATGAATTTTCATGCCATATAATGGGGGTATACCATTCCTTGTAATGGTGGTATAAATTTTAAGAATCTATAAACACACTTAGTTGAATATCATCATTCAGAATTTTTTTTAAACATTTAAATATATTTCTATAACATGGATCCCCAGGATCCATTTTAGAACAGGAGTGAAAATTGTTAAGACTGTGAGTATTTTCTAATAAATCAGTTTCCATGAGATTTGTAGTACCAGGTGTTATTCTATTTTTGCCAGATCTTCCCTATTATTGATATTTTTCTTTCAAAACAATGTTTTACATTTTTTTGTAACACCAAGACACTCATGGCTATTATGCAGTTATTTTAATATTTGTTTTTAATTTGTGCTAACTCAAAGGTGATGTAAATTATGCTTATATGTTTGAGTGAAAGCTGACATAAAAGGTCATCATATAGTGTTGCTTGGAAACTACAACCAAAACACTTTAAACAGACTAGATATGTTAGAAGAAACACACCGAGTGTTACTGGTTAGTTTGGAGAGCCTTTTCTACCTTTCTGAGTTATCTAAATTTTGAAGATAAATATATATAAAGGCAAAACGTAATCAAGGAGGAAAACATGGAAACAATTGCTTGTAATTATATTCACAGTTAACACAAAGGCAGCAATGTAAAACAGTTTAACTAGAGCAAGGACTACCTCAGGTGTTGAGAGAGTGCAATTGAAGCTCAATCCTTTCCCATTATCCAGAGGAGCTCACTCTGTTTTGTATTGGAACTAGAGCATATATGGTCCTGACCCTTAACATCTTCAGTCTTCATTGTTTTCAGTAGTTATACTAACCTTAAGAAATTTAGTTTCTTCACTGAATTACATACTCTGGAAATAGATCACAGACCATGGTTGGCTAATAAAGAATTATCAGCAGAAGATGAAGTTCCTATCTGCAAAATACTCTGAGCCAACCTGAATCCTAGTGGTTTTCTCATTGCTTCTTCCACCTCATGGTCTTTCATGGGATCTGGGACTTCATTACTGGTTTCCTGTTTTAATAGATGTCAATAAAATGGGACTTTTAGTTTAAACTAAAATTTCCCCTCTCTCTATTTCTCATAACTTTTAATTTTCTACAGGTTGCTTTATTGTGCTCTAACTCTGCAACTTGAAGCTCTAGTATTTAGTTTCCTTGAAGTTCATAGCTATTTGAAGGCCTAACATTTTTCTATTGAAACTTGTGATGTCTGTACCCTAAATTAGTCCTTTAATATTGTCTGGCCTTCTAAATGGACCAAGCAACACAATTGCTGTTGTGTAAAGTTAATGGACAAGTCCATTCACAGTGTAGAGATTTTAGAAACTCTAATTCTTAGTACACCAAGAGCAAGGCATATTATCTTACTTCGCAAAGGGAAGAGCAACTGACAGCATGTGGCAGGTTCTTGAATACAACCATTCTGTCATCACATATTGAGGCTCAGTTGCATTGTAAGCAATCTTCTTTACTCTATGATAAAACATCATGATTTCAAAAAAGCATTATAGCGTTTTGGAACTTAAAAAATAAAATAACCAGGGTGGCTAGGTGATGCTCAGTTCTTTGTATTCATATTTTTAAAAAATCCAGAAAACAATGACCACCTCAACTAAAAATCTTTCAATTATTTATAGGATTTCTTTTGAAATAACCATAGTGAACTTTTTGTTCTTTTTCTTATCCTGTGATGGATTCCAAATCATCTACACATTCTACGCTATTTAGTAAGAGGGAAATTTTCCAACAACTTGAACTTCATTTGCATTTTCAGATGAAACCAGAAGATTTTCAATTCGAAAGATGGCGACTCCTCTTTTCTACAAAGATATATATTTGAGAAAAAATAACCATAACCAGGAGACTTTTTGACAACTAAATGTTCTTAAGAGGATGTCAGAGATGTGAAGCATAGTAACCATGAAGATTCATGGTGCAACACTAGCTTCCCATGATTCATTATATCAATGTCATTTACTCAGAAGAGACTCAGCTCCTTTTGGAGGTGAACTTGACTTTTATTTTCACAAACTACTTAGTCCTTGAAGATGTAAGTAAAAAACTTGGGATTTCTTAGAGACAAACTGCTTGGCTTCTGCTCAGACCAAAGATCCAACGATCTTGACTTAAAGAAAATCTTCCCAGCATTGCATTTCTCAGAGAATTAATTGAGTGCCTGAATGAATTAGGTGGCTTTAGGACACATTGGGGATGGAATAACTATGTCTAACAATATCTGACATGTTAAATTTTCTTTAAAAAATGTTTTTCTTTTTCATGCTAAAAAATTGACCTTGTCAACTCAATGGAATTCCAACTGAATTATATCATCTTTAAGTATACTGTCTCCTCAAAACAGTTTTTCCAACACAGACTATGGTGCCATAGTCTTTCTTGCTCTAGCCTAGATTTCTTTTGTTCCTTTAGCCATTATCCATATTTTTAAAGATATCAAAGAGCACATATCGATGAAGAAAATATCTTAGGAGGGAGAGGTGCTAGAGGACCCCTTTGTGCATTCTACTTC
This sequence comes from Peromyscus melanophrys, assembly GCA_902168415.1. Lineage (NCBI taxonomy): Eukaryota > Metazoa > Chordata > Mammalia > Rodentia > Cricetidae > Peromyscus > Peromyscus melanophrys. Next base: position 5,449 of record CABHPR010155984.1, read on the forward strand.
TGGCCACTGGTTTGGCCTGACTCTAAAAGCAAAATATCTCGTTCATTTGAGAGGCAGGACGAAGAGTGAACTGATTCAGAAGGTGGACTTGGGAACTGGTTGGGCCATCTTTGGCAAGCACTACCTCTATAGCTTCACAGAAGTCACTGTGCATTTCTGAGCTTCAGTCTCCATATTGATTAGTGAAAGGTGGAGTTTCTGATTGATGTTGTCACTCTGAGAACTAATGAGGAGATGGATAGGAGGCACAGTGCTTGCTGTTCTTCTGACTATATTGAGATTACAAATATGTATCTTTTCAAAAGAGAATGAACTTGTAGTTGGATATGCATAACATGTTTTCCAGTTTCCTGCTCGTAGCTTAGCAAACTCTACTAAGTCACTGAAGTCATAAAATGAGTATTACAATTACTGGTTTTATGATAAAGGTTGAAAGTATTTATCATGCTTGTTGACACTTGATAGCAACCCCATGACAGACTGCATTATTATATTTGCACATGAACCAGTGAGCGCAAGCATTGTTTGCCTAAAGTTGGTGTCACATATGATCACTTTTAGTTAGTTTTGGCCAATAAAACACATGTGTTATTTACTCTACTTCAACAGGAAGCACCACCTCCCAGAAAAAAATCAATAGAAAAGGGGCATCAAAATGAATCACTGCCACCAAAATATTGAATGCATTCCTTGAAGATTTGGGGAAATATAGATTGCTTCTGTGACAAAATTATGAGCCATATTGGATTTGACTATATAAATTTTTACAAGTTGTTTAGGATAATGCTGTCTGCATTAGGAAAGGCTCATTTGTTCTTCATCTAGTGACTGATGGAGGCAGATTCAGAGACCCACAGCCAATCATTGGGTGGAGCTCAGGAGGAGAGGGAGGAGGGATTGTAGGAGCTAGAGAGCTCAGGGACATGGAAAGAAAAACCAAAGAAATGGCTAGTCTGGCTCATGGGAACTCACATATTCTGAACCAGCAACCAGGGAGCCTGCAAGGGGCAGACCTAGACCCTCTGCATATATGTGACAGTTGTGTAGCTTGGTCTATTCATGGGCCTCCTGGCAATAGGAGCAGGGGCTGACTTTGGTGCTTTGGCTGGTTCTTGGGAACCTATTCCTCACTCTGGATTGCCTTGCCTGAACACAGTGGGAGGTGCTTGGTCTTATGGTAGCTTGATATGCCATACTTTGCTGATGCCCATGGGAGGCCTGCCCCTTTCTGAATAAATGCAGAGGAAGAGTGGACTAGGGTTGGAGTGGGAGAAGAGAATGAAGGGGGAGGCTGCAGTTGAGATGTAAAATAAATAAATTAATTGAATAAAAAATAAAAAAGTCTCATTTGTTTTGATAAGTGTGTTTAAGTCAATTTAGTTCAGCAGGCATCCTTCAAACCTAGGGAAGAGTAATGCATAACTCTGAGAATTGAATTTCTGCTTAATATGTATTCTTCTGTCCAGTGCACAAAAACAAATAATGGGATGGTGATTGTCCGGGCTTTGGGAGGGGAATTGGGGAAATTTTGATCAAAGTGTACAAACTTTCTATTATATGGTGAATCAGATCTGGTTATCAAATGTATAGCTTGAGTGACATTGGATGTTAGTTGATTTAATTGTGATATTTGCTGCATGTTTAGACATAATAAAGTATAATATCAAATATACTCTAAATTTATTTGACAACTAAATATTTTAAAACAAAAATAATTTTTTTTTGTTTTTTGTTTTTTTCGAGACAGGGTTTCTTTGTGTAGCTTTGGAGCCTATCCTGGAACTTGCTCTGTCAGTTGGCCTTGAATTCACAGAGATCCACCTGGCTCTGCCTCCTAAGTGCTGGGATTAAAGGTGTGCGCCACCACCACCTGGCTCAAAAATAAATTTTTAAAATTAGCATTTTTCTAAAATTTTCTTATTGAGTCTCTCAGCTTCTGCTCCTGTCTTCCTTCAGCATATTCTACAGATAATATTGTGGTGGATTTTCTTAGGAGATGAAAGAATATAAACTATTATTCAACTTCATACATGTCATGCCAGCTGGGCTTCTGTTCTGAGTTGTTGTCTATGTCATACTCACAGAAGTTGTTGTCTTATGTCACCCCATCTCAGTGTCTGGTTTCATATGCATGCTAGGGTAGGGAGTGACAGCATGACTTGGTGGTTTGTGAGCACTGTCTTCCAACCGTAGAATTTGGTATACACTGACTAAGTAACATCCATTTTCCTTAGTGACACACTGAATGTTTCATCTGTGGCCAGGGTTGTTTTCCCATCTTGTGTCTCCTAGAGCTTGGTGTGGAGCTTAGGTGGGTAAAGAGCATGGGGTGGCACAGAACCAAAACAAAACAAAGCACTGAAGTTGGCAGATCAGCATGACTCAACTGCCCTCTCACACTGTATTCTGTGTTCAGTGCTACCAGATGTCAAGGAGAAAGATACTGATCAATTTTTAGTTGTGACTACTGCCAGAATGTGTTTAAAATTGTATGCTTATTTGAGTCATTCTAGAGTCCTCTAAAACTATATCACAAATTTGAACAACAAATGGTAAAGAGGCTTGTATTACACTTATATATGTGTGCATGCAATGGATGTATAAGTGCACATTTGGCCATTAGAGGACAACCAACCAGAGTTGGTTCTTTACTTACACTATGTTGATCCAAGGGATCAAGTTCAGGTCATCAAGCTATGTGGCAAGGTCCACTGAGCCATCGTATTGGCCCTAAAGATTCCTGCATTATAGTCAACATAAATATATTCTAAGTGAATCTTCTCATTCATGCCTTACTGCTAAGTCACTGTTAAGAAGTCTTGATGTTGTTTTCCATTTGAGTCTTAAATGAAACAAAAGAAAAAACCACACAGCCTTTTCCTATTGTGATACTGATTATTCCACAGTGGTTTTGAATCCATATGAAACATACTCTTATCACACAGATGTACTGATTAATGTGATCATTTCTTCATTAGTCTCCATTTGCCATTTTTCATGATTTTGGCCCTGAGTTTTTTCTTTAAATGTCATTAGATTATACAGGTCCAAGTTAGAAAGCAAATCTCTTAATGTGTATTGAGTTTTGTCTGGTTGTGTCTCCTGATTGTCTTGAATTCATGTGACTGACTATTGCAGGAGAAAAAACACCCCCCCACCCCCCCCCAAAAAATTGGGTCCATTCAAAGCCAAATAAATCTGTGAATAATTTTCTGTGATGAATATGAACCAATTGCACACTTTATTGCAGTCTGAGGCCAAAACCTCAAATAATCTTCACAGCTATGCAACTAGTGTATTCGGGTATAACAGACTGGATATAAAGTGATATGGAGGGTGGGGATTGGGATGAATCTTTAATTCTATGTTTCTAAGAAAGATGCACATTGCCATGCTTCTTTTCTTAGTAATTGATCACTCCAGTTATGTGCTTATTGGGATATGTCTCATTTACTAAGTCCAATCTGAATGACCTTCTGGAAATATGCCTGGAATGGTTTGCTTTTTCACATGATATCCTCATATAGTTTACTCCTATTTAGTGGTACATAAGGGACTGACTCAAACTCTTAGGAACTCCCTTATCTAGATTCCCTCTAAAAAACTTGTGGAGGAAAAAGTGTTGTTAAAGTTACCCATTCACTTTAACAAGCTTGACTTTAGGCTGTTAACAAGCACATGGGATCCCACCTCATGCAACTTATTTGTACCCTTGAATCAGACAGAAGTAGGTCAGTAAACTTATAATGACATCCTCTGAGATGTGGTTCTGTGCTCAGGTATAAATACTGATTGTGTTCTGTACTCCTGTGGGAGGGGATTACCAAGCTATGAGATAACAAGCCGAAAAGAAATGGGGACTTCCTATGCTGGCTGCTCCCTTGAAAGCACCTTGTTTTACATGGTCAAAGTCTTATCTATAAGAAAACTGAAAACTGTTATTACCTAGTTACTAAAGAATGAAGTCTTAATAGGTCTTCATCAGATGAAAACACAAAGTGGGCCTATATGGTGGGGGTAATAGGAATACAAATTTAGGAGCCCATTGTTCCAATTCCCACTGAACTATTTGAACTCTGTACCTTACTGTATAAATTTGAATATTTTTAGTTTTTATGAGGAATACTTCTATCTGTAGAATAACATTTTCAATGGGGTTCCTTCCCTGCAAAATGGAATATTCAATGGAGAGGGGATAGCTTCACTTTTAATTACTCTGTAATAGGAAACTTCAAGGATATTGGGTAGAGTTAGTTAAAAGAGTTGTCCCCATCTGATCTCAGTGAAATGGTTGGTTTTATCTTCGTTAAAGTCCCACTGATACATGACAACATTGAACTTACTACTTGTGACTCTGCCACTGTCCCAGAGGAACCACTACCAAAATCATTTATAGTGTTCTCTGTAATAATATCTCTGATCTCAGCATCATCCAATTTACTTCCTTGAGTTAGAATATTCCCTCTTGGACTTTCTGAGACTCTTCTTGGTGATCTCTGTGAGTCTACACTGCCATGGCTCCCTTCCTACTCTTGACAGACTTTTTGCCTCTCCTATTAGTGTTCTTACTTTCTCTCTCTCTCTCTCTCTCTCTCTCTCTCTCTCTCTCTCTCTCTCTCTCTCTCTCTCTCTCTCGTCGAGACAGGGTTTCTCTGTGTAGTTTTGGTGCCTGTCCTGGATCTCGCTCTGTAGACCAGTTTGGTCTTGAACTCATAAAGATCTGTCTAGCTCTGTCTCCCGAGTGCTGGGGTTAAAGGCATGCGCCACCACCGCCTGACTCACTTCCTCTCTTAAAGTTGGATTAGATTAGTAATTATTACTCTGCTCTTTTTACACACTGGCAAGAGCTCTATTTGCATCACCAATCATATGTATAGCCTCAAACTGAATACACATAACAGCATATGAATTTACACATCTATTTTTAGCTGGATGCCATGAACATGGTGATTCACTGTCACCCTGAGCTAACTTGTTTATGGGTGAACTTCTCTGCCTCCTTGGTTTGCTTATCTAAGTGCACCTTCTCTAAAATGAGAGGTGCACTGGAAAAATAAGGATTGATGAGCTAGGATGTTGAATCTTCACAAATAATGAGAATAATGAGGTTCACAGAGGTTAAATAACTTGGATAGGCTGTAGATTAGTAAGATGCAAATCTAAGCAGTTTGACCATATAGTCAACCTCTTCACTGTAAATAAAATCCTCTTCAACCTCCCATCTTCCACATAATATATTATACTGAAAACTCACAATGTAGCTTAGTTATTTGGTTTTCTGGTTTATTAAATCAATTCATCCTAATGCTTATCATCCATTGCCTGAGTGTATAGTACAGAGATCATGTGAGTTGCTCAGGAGGATGATGGAATCATGAGGTCAAGAAAAATGAAGTTATTATCCATTCTTCTGTCATAATCAGTGTAGGACTTGGTCATCATACTTTCCTGAATGTACCTAGTAGCCCAATCAATAGCTTTGAAAAAAAATGCCTCAGTAAAATAGTTCTAGGATTTCTTAATTCTCTCGCCTTCCAGTTGATCAGTAATCAAATAACTTTATTTTGTGTCTTAGGAATTGCAACTTGGGAGATATAGATTTGAGTGAAACTGAATATGTGTTCTAAATATAGAACACAAATCTTGACATTAAGACGGATTTAGCACCAACAGTGATATATGCAGATGAGCTGTGAGCTGAAGTTTCCATGCCTGTAGCTGATTGGTCAGCTGTTGTGGGGACTGAAGAGATCTCTGAGGCAACTTAAGTAGAATCAGACAGATGATTTCTAGGGTCCATTTTCATATTCCTGCTCCATCTTCTTAAATATTTCAGCAGGTTCACATGAGCCTAGTAACAACTGACTACTATGCTTTTTATCACATACTGGCAAGAGCTGTATTTGCATCACCAATAATATTATGTGCAGGTTCAAACTGAATACCCATCATAACATGAAACTTCACATCTCCATATTAGATACCATGAACTTGGTGATCCGTTGTCATCCCAGACAAACCTGTTCTTGAGTGAACGCCTGTGCCTCCCTGGTTTGCTTATCTAAGTGCGTGATCTCTCATTCTCCAGCATTCTTAGCTATTGCTCCATCACCATGTTTGTCTGCTACTCCCATGTCCCCTTCTGAAAAATGTAAGGAAGCCTGAATAAAATTGAATTGTTTTCCTGATACAAATGTGATTGGAGTTTAGAGTATTTTTCTTGCTGATCACTGGTTTCAAGAGGAAAGAAACCTATCTGTATAATTTACAGCCTGAATTAACCTCTGTAAAACTTAGTGTCTTCAACCATAAATTATGAAATTAGAATATGCCTTTTAATATTATTGTGAAAGTTTCCTAGGAAGTAATAGGATGTGAATACAGTAAAATGTCTGGCAAACTTGCTCTGAATTAAAACTAAAATTATCTAGAATTTTTTTCTTTATCATCTTCCATTTTTATTTCTGTTTCTTCCTTTCCCTCTGTTAAGAATTTATATATGACTCCTTCCTCCAAAACTAATTGTCTTGGTTACTTTTCTATTGCTGTGAGGAGATACTGTGATCAAGGCATCTTAAAGAAGAAATAGTTTATTGGGGTTGCTTAGAATTTCACAGGGTGAGTACATGATCATTATGATGGGTACCTTGGCAGCTGGTGGGCATGAAGGTGGAACAGTAGCTGAGAGCTTACATTCTGACCTACAAGTTGGAAGCAGAGAGAGAGAGATGGGTATGGGAATGGCATGGACTTTTGAAACCCCAAAGTCCATCCCCAGTTACAAACCTCTTAATCTAAACTGTTAGGTAGAACCTAACAGTTCTACCAAAGTAGGACCAAATGTTAAAATATATAAGCTTATGTGGGCCGTTCTCATTCAAACCACCACACTAATTTATATATCTAGTTCATTTTACTATACATGTAGGTGGACTTTTCTTTCCTACCCACCAGTTTCCAAATAATGGACATGGAGACTTATATTAATTATAAATGTTTGGCCAATAGCTCAGGCTTGTTGTTAGCTAACTCTTACAACTTTAATTAACCCATTTATATTAATCTACATTTTGCTATGTGGTGTTACCTCTCTTTCATCTTGTACCTCCTGTTTCCTCTCTGTGTCTCACTGGTGACTCCTCTAACTCTACCCTTCTTCCCAGTGTCCTTAGTCTGGTTCTCCTACCTAACCTTATCCTATCCAGCTATTGACTAGTCAGTTTTGTTATTGACCCAAGCACAGTGACATATTCACACAGTGTAAAGGAATATTCCACACCATCACATTAATTATATATCTAGTTAATTTTAATATACATTATTATCTCATAGATCACTTCTTAATGAAAGTGATGGTGAGAATATGTTACAAAGAATATGGCATACCAATCACTTCAACAGTCACTTACTATAACAGTAAATACAACCATAACAATGGCGATGCTTTCAGGCCTTGTTTCGTGAAGTTTCAAGTGTTTAAGCTGACTTTTGATTTTTGCTTTTGCTTTTCTCTCTGATATAAAACAGGCAATGCTTAGCTAATACAGACTAATATGGTCATTCTACTTGCTTGTGAAGGCACTTATTCTGATTTACAACACTTGCATAGATTTATTAAATATTTTCATCCTCATTCTTACACGCCATTTCCTTAGAATTATGCTTAGTTTTGCAAGGTAATGGAGATCATTTAAACAATTTTCCTTAATATGTCTACAGGAAAAAACATGTAAACTACTTAATATCACTTCTTTGAAATTTCCTGATTCTTATTTTCAGCTTGACATACTATCAATTCTATAATTTTAAAAAAGACTAATATTGTCTCACTTGTGGAATCTTTCTCTCTGTCTTTTGCTATATCTTTGTGTATATACTTGACTGTGACATGGGAGTAGAATAGGGGAATATTTGAGAGGAAGAAGGGGACGAGAGAGAGAGAGAGAGAGAGAGAGAGAGAGAGAGAGAGAGAGAGAGGCAATTGGTGTTGAATATAAGCAAATTGTAATGTACAGAGATTCAACAAAGCCAAACATTTTGTACATGAACATACACTAAAAATTATAATAAAGAGGGGTCCTGAGGGAAAGTATCTTTCTTATGTAAGGTTACTTGTGGCTCCATGTGTTTTGTAGGATAGGTTTTTCTCTTTCTGTAAGAGTGCTATACAAATTTGTATAGACATTAAATTGAATTATATTATTACTTTGGGCAATATAACAAATAGTTCTTACTGTCCATGAACACAGATTTTATTTTCATTTGTTTGTGTCTTCTTCAATTTTATGTTTACCACTATTTTATAGATTTGTGTACAAATATTTTATATCCTTGTTTATAATGATTTACAAGTATATTTTCCTGGTATTATAAAGAGAATTCTTTTCTAATTTTCTTTTTATCATAGTTCATTATTAGTACACAAAATGCAAATGAGTTTTGTGTGTTGATTTTGTATTCTCCCACAATACCAAGTTTATTAATCCTAATAGTATATTGATTATTTTTATGGAATATATATATATTTATCTATACAATATATATATTCAATATATTACCTATTAACACCAATAATTTTAGTTCTTTATTTCTGATTTTGATGCCTTTTATTTGTGTCTCCTGCCTAAGTGGCCTATGTAGCAGTTCTGTATTATTTTAGTTGAAGATGTTAGTGAGAGTGAGCATCCATAACTTATTTCAATTCACAGTTAAAAACTGTCTCCCCATTAATATGATGTTACCTCAGGTTTGTCATTAGTTGAGGTAGTCTTTTTCTATGTAATTTTAGGACATTTTTAATCATAAAAGGATATTGCATTTAATTCAATGATTTTTGCATAATTTGAAATTAATGTTATGATTCATAATTCTTACTGTCAGTGTGATATTGTATTATTAATGGGTAACCATCTTTGCACCTCAAGTATACACTCCACTCAGTCATGGTATATATTTCTTTGAATATGCTGTTACATTGGATTTGGTAGCATTTTGTTGATAATTTTATATCATTGTTAATCAGGGATGCTATTCTATAGGCTTTCTGGCCTTATAGTGAAATCTCAGAGCAAAAATGGGTGGGGTGGAGAGTATATAAACAGTAGCACAAACTAGTGAAACTATGACTTGTCTTTTAAAAGTCATAGGCCTTCTATGGAACTAAAAGTGCCAGAGAAGATTCCTGTAAATGGAATATAACTGAAGGAGAAGACAGTATACATGATACTACTGAAATATGAGGGATCCTGAGGGATTCTCACACAATATGCCACACATTGGATAGTCTTGAAGAAGTGAGTCTGTACCCAAACTAAATCACGAAGAAAGAGATAATCTGAACAGATTATTAACAAATATGGAGAATGAATCAATAGTCACCAACTTTGACCCCAAAAGAAAACCCTAAGACTGATAATTCTATAAAACAGTTCATGATAAGTTAATGTCAATTATTTTAAACATCAAGATAGCTTTTGAAGTATTTGACCTCAGAAAAGCCAAAGTTAGAGTCATTACTACTCACTGGCCATATATACAAAACATGGCATGAAAAAAATTTGAGCCCTGTACAGATTATTATCATAAACAAGCAAGTACAGAATGTCTTTAGTGGCATTTCAGACTCTGGTAATAAGTTGATCACAAATTTGGACACTTCACCCTAGTATCATCCAAGTGTCAATTTCTAGGTGTTCATAATTATAAATACACAGCTATTATACTCATTTGTCTCTTCATTACATAAAATGTTGATTTTCTTCACCAGGCTCCAAGAGGTACTTCACAGGTAGGTGATAAAATAAATTTAAAAAGAAAAAAAAAACAAGTATCTGTTTCTGTTAGTTCTGTAGCATGCTGGTAAAACTTCAAAATACTTTTTATGCTTGATTAACCAGATCCATACATCCTAGCTAATTGTATTTCTCTGCCTTTGAAACCACTCAAATTTCTCTTGAGTACTTCTTTAACTTCTTTGTTCTTTGTTTTTCTTTAGGTTTTAATTAATTTATCATTATCTGTTTTGCTCACACTATGACACTCTGGGCTGTCAATAAAGTTTACCTTGAATCAATGACTAGCTGATCATAATTAGCCATAGAGAAGCCAGCAATTTGGATAGAGAAGACACAGGAAGGAAAGGGCAGAGACTAGAGTTTGAGCATCATTTGATTCTGGGTCGAGGAAAGAGAAGTGTCTCTTGCTGTGTTAACAGTAAAAAAGCAAGGTCAGCTAGTTGCTACTCAATCTCTCTGAGCTATCAGGTTTTCACCCCAGCCTTTGACTCCCAAGTCTTATTGATGAATAGAATAATAGAGACTTAATTTAAACCTATATATGGCACCTGAGGCAGAGCTGGGCCACAGGACAGCCTGAATGACCTGTGTTGTGCTGACTGTGGGGCCTTGAGGCAGCAGATGATAATTAAAATATCAATAGATTCATGTGTAGCCACTAAGCCAACTGAAAAACATCAATTATTGTGTGTGTGTGTGTGTGTGTGTGTGTGTGTGTGTGTGTGTGTGTGTGATGTGTGCACGTGTACGCATGGTTCTATAGCCATGCACATGCCATGGTTCCTGTTGAAGATCAGAGAACAACTTTTAAGACCCTGTGTTTCCTTCTGCTGGGTGTCCTTGAGATGGGACCACAGGTCATCAAGTTTGGCCACAAGTGTTTTTTGACATGCTGAGCAATCTGACTGGCCCACCTTCTATGTTTTATATTCTGCACATTTTTTAAAGTCAAATTTTGTTCTGCCTTTCTTTTTTAAAACTTAATAATATTTCTAGTATTTGAGTTGGTGATCAACATGTGAAAGAAATAGTTTAGCATTTTAGCGATACTGCATTTTAAAAATATGTTGTTGGAGAAAGGTGTTGCATACATGATTTCCTTCAAACTAAAGCAACAGCAAGCTAGCTTTGTAAATGTCCACTCTAATCAATCTTTGACTAATAGAAAAAATGATTCAGATTAAAATGAGAACAAAAGTCTTTCAGTATCAAAGTAGAGACACTGGTCAATTTTGGGTAAAATGAAGCTAGTAATGGTATAGAGACTTAATTTGTAGGTAAATTGGAGAGACATATAAACATTATGGTACTGGGAAACTAGCGAACATATCAATGTGGTGTTTTGCTATTAAGTTGTACACTGATAGTTTCATAAGGCACGGAACTGCTTTGTGCTCTTTTAGAATCACTAGGCACATTAAAGTGAGGGAGAGGAAATTACTATTGAAATGCAAGAAGATTGCTCATAAATAATTTTCAACTGTTCATCAAGTTGTATTATATTCAGTCCTTCATAGGTCTGTTTATCCCACTGTGTTAAAAACCTGAGGAGAGAGATTATAACGACTTCATTGTCTTGCCGATAATAGACATTCAGAAATACTTCTAAATGCAGTTATGAATATGAGAATAGTTTGTGAACTCTAAGATTCTGTTGGGTATTACTTTGAAAAAGTGAAGCTTAGAAAATGAAGGTAAAATATTGTTTGAATAAAAGTATCTCTTGGTGCTGGTATAAACCTGGCTATAATAAATCAATATGATATTATAGATATTAGCTTTTCAAGGAATGAATCACACTCTCTGTTTAGAGAAGAAAATGTATATTATACAAGTCATTTTTATTTCTTTTTTATAATTTTATTTATATGCATATTTAAGTACATATTTCACAGTTCAATTTCCACTCTAAAATCTTGATATAAATATATTCTACTAAAGTAACAAGATTTTCTGGCATTTTATTTAAACTGTATGAATTGGAAAATATATTGCCACTTTAAGCATTTTGTAAGAAGCTTTTCCTTACACAACAATGTGATCTTCATATGCCATGTACATTCAATATACATTTGTTTTACTAGATCCTAGTTCCTTGCAAATTGCTACGTCAAAAGGCATATTGGCAGTGTCCAGAGAACTGGCTCACGGTGGCAAATAGCTTTCATCAAATTGACTTAATATAAGTAGGATGTAAGATCAATTAAAAATATGAATTAATATTGATTGTCAAAGATAAAAGTTTGGTTCCAGACATATTTTAGAGATATTTATCACCTTGAATATTGGACTTTGTAGTTACTACTGACTAAAATATTAGAAGATACTATGACTTTGAACTTTGTTTTACCATTTTTTAGAACAGTTTACTTACTATAGAAAGTAGAACCAGCAGGCTTTTATGGATTTTCAGCTTAAAATTCTAAATTAAAAATATAAACAATTCATGGATTCATTTTATATTTATTTAAATTATCTTGCAGTTTTAGAATATTTTAAAATTTATAGGAAAGCTGTAAAGAAAGCATATTAGGGTCTCAGTACTTGTAATCTTGACTATTTGACTTGTATAGATTTTACTTATTCAAATACCACTGTTTGACTTCAAAAAGTTTTAACACTTCACATCCTAACCTACTCATCTTTGAAAGGATGAATTCTACCATAGCATTTATACAAATTTTTCTTTCTGTATTTCTGTATGTGTTTCTTTTTTGTGAGATTTGTATGTTTTTGTGTTTTTGCATGTATCAATACTATGCCTGCTCTGCTAAGCAACTGATGATGTTCAGAACTTAAATGCTTCACAGTGAATCTCTGTAAGCACACTTCACAGACTTTCCTCAAATGCTTTGGTTTAATAATGTACTGGGTCTGCCTCAAACTATTTACCATGGGTACAAACTCCCCCTGCTAAAAACCAACACCCAAATTTTGTGATCTTAACATATGAATTCAGAATATCCTGTAGGCTTATTTATTATATTGCTTTCTTTTTGTTTGAAAAATGGCTGGTGATGGAATCATCTATGACATTAATGTAACAAATAAATCAAGAGATAGTAAAGAAAATGCTAATTGACAATGCACCAATTTGTGGTCAATATTTTATTTTTCATTTTAAAAATTAAAAAATTAATTTAAAAATATTTTATTTTTAAACGGTGTGTATGTTGTGTGTAGTGTGTAGTGTGTGTGTGTGTGTGTGTGTGTGTGTGTGTGTGTGTGTGTACTTGTGAGTGCAAGCGCCTGTGGAGAGGCATCGAATCTTTCTAGAATCGGAGTTACAGGCAGTTGTGAATCACTTGACATGGATACTGGGAACTGAACTCAGATCCTCTGCAAGAGCAGTACATACTCTTATTTGTTGAACAATCTTTCTAGCCCCAAAGGCACTTGTTCAGTTATTATATTTAATAATATTCACCATTGTTTGGATCACTCATCTCTTATATTAACTGTGCTTTTCTAGATACGTTTTAAACTGAAGCTCCCACTCTTCAGAGTTTGCTAGCTGTATATCTGCTGCCCTTTCCCAAAGTCACAAGGGCTGGAGAATACTATTTCCCCCTTAGGTGTTAGCTCAGCTACAGTACATTTTCTACTGAATGTAATTGGGTGCGTGAGACACTGTCCCTATCGCACAAGAAGTTTCTCTATCCCAGATCCCCTCACTCCCAACTTTAAATTGCTTTGGGATTTGGGGAACAATTATAATAGCTGTTGTATAATAAATATTTATTCTGACACATCTATGGAATCTGGAATATTTGTTGAACCTTCCAAATACTGAAGCTAATTCTATAAAAATGTAACTGGTTCCTATAAGCGGTGGAAATCCATCACTATAAGGGTGAGTCAATTAGAGCCTTTTTGTAATTAAAAGCATTAGCCATCATGTAGTAATCATACAAATGTCCTGAAGTCAAATAAGAAGTAATTTATTTTCCCAAATACTTCTGTAAATTATCACCTTGTATTGTAATCCTTATGTATGTTAATCTTTAAAGAAACTTCTACATACTATTCTATTTTTGTTATAATATGTAATCTGTGGAAAAGATTAAGGTATTTTTTGCCATTTCCAAAATGAGAACACAGGTTATAAAATGAAAGGGAACCTCAAACTAAGGCTATGATTCCAGTCTGCTGCAGGTCTAGAAAGTCAAAGTTGATATGTTCAGTTAAAACCCCGCACTGTGTCTAGTCACTGTGTTTGATTTAGGAGTAAAGGTCTGAGCAAGAGAGACAAGCTCCTCCCTCCTGACTCTGCTTCTCTCTTACACAGGAGTGAACCCACTCAGAGTGCCAGGGTCAGAAGACAAACACAGCAAGACATGCTTGGTTCCAGGTGGATCTGAGTAGTGAAGAATTTTCCCCAAGAGGGGAAGGCTGAGACAGTGACTGGAGAAGCCATTCAGATCATCTAAGATGAATCATCATGACATTTGTCTGGAGGAGGAAGGTGGGCTCCCTAGGCTTGGCCTCCAAAATGATCTGACTGGGAGCATGGCCATGTGTCTTGGTGAGTTAACCTGTCTTCTTCCTTTTTCATTTCTCTGGACTGATCCTTCTGCTCATGTCTGTGGTCCTTGGGCAATTTCTGAAATTGACTCACAGGGAAATTTCATTTTATCAGGTACTATTAGATAAGTATAAAATCATTGTCCCCTTTCTCTGGGCACTGTTTAATCAATAGAGTTGATTCACCATCGAGACTAATTTCTCTGTGCATCTTGTTGACCACTCTCTGTTGTTGACAACAGGATTTCTTTAGATATTTTAGGGACCAGTCAGGTGAGGCAGTGTTGTGAGGGGATTCTTGCCTCTTGCTGTTATCCACTTGACTTCGGCCTAGAGAACTACTTCCAGCATTCCATCTCTGTCTCTGTCTCTGTCTGTGTCTGTGTCTCTGTCCCTGTATCCATCTGTCTCTCTCTCTCCCTTCCTCATCCTTTCCCCCATCTCTCTCTTTTTCTACTCCCTCTTCCTCTTCTGCTGCTCTGTTCTTAAACTGAATCAATAATATAAATTACTAATCTCTTTGGGGTCTTTGGGGTTACTTTTTTTTAACTTCTAAAACTGCCATCGAATATCTTTCTCTTCAACATTTAAATGTGTTGAATACTATTAAAAATTAATTCATTGCAAAGGGCAGTCCTACCTAATGGGATGTCTGACTCCTAAAAATATTTGCTTAATCATTTTCTGAGTTACTAACACAGAGCAACGTATGTCACATGTGCTGGAATTCTCTGAACTGGTCACCCATGCAGGGCTGCATCTTGTGATTGTTTTACGTATTCAAACCTAGTGGTGATTACAGAAAGAGTGATTTTTATAATCTATTCAGCAGTCAGTGACAATTCCACTGATTCAATAGCTCAAGTCTCCTAATTACTTTTCCATTTTAAGTCTCATAATATCATATAATGTGATGTTAGGTTAGGGGATAGCTGAAGTCAGGTCACAAGCTGACTTGTCCCATTTTTTTCTTTCTATTTTAAGCCCTCAACCGATAGTAGTTCCAAGTTCCTCCGATGTCAGGGGCTTTCTATGGTCCCCATTTACTTCTTTCCCAGATCTGTTTGCCATCACACCCTCACAGAGACAGCCTCATATAAAATGAATATCCAGTCAATCTGCCTCCTAACTATGGCTCAGCTTCTCACATTACATTTGCCCATTTTCTTTTCTTTTTCATACCCATCTGATCCTTTCCATGTTTCTAGATTCAGAATGTCCAAAATGATTCTTTGAGTCTCCCTTGATGATTTATTTCTCATAAACATCAACCTTATCAGAAAATGTACAATTTGGACCTAAGATACAGTATATAAGCATCCATAATATATCTTTTTATGTACTTTTCGTGTATTATAAGTAGAATTGTTAACCCCACAATGACAATGCCTTCCTTTATTCCTTCATTTACCCTTATTGTGTTTGGAATGTGATTGGCTTCAAAGTAGTCTATTAACAACATTCTAAAAACATTTTCATAGTTTGGTACAAATTGATTTTGCACTTAAATATTTAAATAATTTTTTAGTATTTAACATTATGTAGATCTAGAGTTGTCTATAAAATGCAAGAGAATTATTGTTCTTGAATTTCTGAAGGTTGCTATATCAGTCTATATAATGTGTCAAAAGGAAATGGTTTTGAATCAGAAGCAAATCAGAAATATTTAGTCCACCAACTCTGTGTTCATTTAAGCCTCACATTATTACTATCATCAAACGGACTTAAACAAGTAAATCACCAAGATGGACTCTCATGCTGCAGAAGGAAAGAAAGGAATGTGTTATGCTTTACCAAGACTCTCCATCACATTTTTGTGGAACATGTCTGTGTAATGGTCTTGTCATAGGATCAATCACACAAGATGCTAAAAGTGGGTTGAAATGTGAAGACAACAGCTATGCTTTTGATCTGATGCTAAATTTTAGCTTACACCACTTAGTTTCTTGTGAATAAATACTGATAAAAACTATTAAAAGGGCTAATACTGTTTGTTACATCAGGAATAAAAATATTATTTAAAAAGTCAAAGTTGCTATAATATTTTTACTATTGTCAATCACTGACTCATATGCCAGTGTTTTTGAGTAGACTTTTTGCTTTGTGTGTCTTCTCCATTGCTTACTTATTAGGACAGATGAAATGAAGAAATCAGGTATATGGTGGGTAACAGGGGTTTTGGAAACATAAACTTAGGAATAAAGTATTCTCAACAACAGAAAGCATTGCTTTTGAATGTGTGTTTGATATTGATAGTCATATGTTGGCAATGGTCAAGTGTACTTCCAAGATGCCCAATTTTACTATATTCTAATAACACATTATTGAAGATATTAATGTCAGAGATTCAAAAATGAACTCTTTCTAATGCATTAACAATGATTTTTCAGGTACTTTGTACCACTTGTTTGGGGGCATTGGATTTGTTTCATGGTGGGTCTTCCAATAATGGCTGAAAGTGGATGGCATGGATAAAAATAACCAGACGTTTGTTTCTGAATTCCTTCTTTTGGGTCTTTCTGGATACCCAAAGACTGAGATCATTTACTTTGCTCTTGTTCTGGCTATGTACCTAGTGATTTTAACTGGAAATGGTGTTCTGATCATAGCAAGCATCTTTGATTCCCGTCTCCACACACCCATGTACTTCTTCCTGGGCAATCTTTCTTTCCTGGATATCTGCTACACAACTTCCTCTGTTCCCTCAACGCTGGTGAGCCTAATCTCAAAGAAAAGAAACATTACTTTCTCTGGTTGTGCAGTGCAGATGTTCTTTGGATTTGCAATGGGATCGACAGAATGTTTGCTTCTTGGCATGATGGCTTTTGATCGATATGTGGCCATCTGCAACCCTTTGAGATACTCCATCATCATGAGCAAAGGAGTGTATGTATCAATGGCATCTGTATCATGGTTCTCTGGTGGGATCAATTCACTCGTGCAGACATCCCTTGCCATGCGGTTGCCTTTCTGTGGGAATAATGTTATTAACCATTTTACATGTGAGGTCTTAGCTGTCCTCAAGCTAGCTTGTGCTGATATATCTCTCAATATCATTACCATGGTGATATCAAATATGGCCTTCCTGGTTTTTCCACTACTGGTCATCTTTTTCTCCTACATGTTCATCCTCCACACCATCGTGAGAATGAACTCAGCTACAGGGAGACGCAAGGCCTTTTCCACCTGCTCAGCCCACCTGACTGTGGTGGTCATATTTTATGGTACCATCTTCTCTATGTATGCAAAACCCAAATCCCAAGATTTGACTGGGGAAGACAAGTTCCAAACTTCAGATAAGATCATTTCTTTATTTTATGGAGTAGTTACCCCCATGCTGAATCCAATTATCTATAGCTTGAGGAATAAGGATGTTAAAGCTGCTGTAAAGTACATACTGAAACAAAAGTACATTCAATAAGGATGCCAGTAAACACAGGATTTTGTGTGGCAAGCAGGAGGCTGACTCAGGGTAAATCTGAGAACATTATGATTTTTATTTATTTATTTTGGAAAAATCTTGGCCACTTGGTTATGCCCCCAGAGATGGAAGGTAAGTCTCTACTGCTGAAGACATCATGCATTTCTGAAACAGGGCCCAGAAACCCCCGAGTTGAATGCCCCCTCCCTAAGGACTAGCTTTCATGGTACCAGAAAGTGCTATGCAAGCTTCCAAAGGAGAGAGATAACCAACAGTCCTACTCTGCTGTGATGCCTATGAACCACAACAACCACCAGCGTGCACCACAACCATAGGGCTCCAGCAGTGGCACACGTACCTTGGTGATTACCAACAGTTCTCTGTTGCTGGAAAATTTCTCTCGAGCTCCCAAGTCCCGCCAGCTCCCAAGTCCCACCAGTCCCAGAAACCACTTACAAAATAAACACACAGACGCTTACATTATTTAAAGTGCTTGGCCATTAGCTTACATCTTCCTTGTTCTCGCCGCGGCTCCAGCCAGTCTCTCTATCCTTCCTTCCTCCTCAATTTTCCTCTCTGTTAGTCCCACCTATACTTCCTGTCTGGCTATTGGCCAATCAGTGTTTATTGACATACAGCGATATCCACAGCAGTTCTCCAATTGGACCTAAGACCCATTCAACAAAAGGGAGACCATGCCTGGTTCTAGAAGCCAAGCTAACTACTCAGTGCTAATGAAATTAGTTATTGAGGAGAATCTACAACCACTATTTACTAAACCAGCATAGTCTCTAACAACAATCTATAACATTTGTCCTTATATCCACAGATACATGTATAGTTGTCATTCCTCATTAAGGAAATCTTTCTTTTGCAATAGATGGAAACCAGCACAGAAAACCACAACCAGTCAATATGCAGAGTTGTGGAACCAAGTCCCATTGGATGTATCTACCAAACACTCCCAAACTTAAGGCTCAGGGACACTGCCAAAGAGGTGGCTGAAAGATTGTAAAAGCCGGAAGATCAGGGATTTTGCTGTGAAATTGCATCTCCTAGTAATGTCAGAAGCTACACCCATAAAATCTCAATACGATGACTACCCAGATGTGAGCTAAATAAGATCACCAACAAACATGCCAAACTACACAGGGAAAAGCTCACCAGGCCTCCACCCTTCACAAAGAACTACAAGCAACTCGGTAAATCTGGGAGTGGGAGAGGTGGCCCTCCCCGGGAAGAGCACACCACTCGGTTGTCCAGGTCCAAATGGTCATCCCTGAAAACATAAATACAGGTAGCATTATATAGACTGAACAGGTTATATTTATCAATGCATGTATATAAATATGTATATATGCATACAATAACAATTACTTTAAAAGGCCATGAATTTGTAAGAGAGTGAGTAGGGATATATGGCAGGGTTTGGAGGGAGGAAATGATTGGAGAAATGTTGTAATTAAATTATAATCTAAAAAAATAAAATTAAAAAAGAGAATTCTTGGATAGGGAGAGATCTATTTATTCTTTTCCTTTATTAGTCATGCTCAGCTAGATTTACTAAGGACTATAGTTTGCTTCAAACCGATCTTGATCTCACAAATACCATGACTCTCATTATAATCGTATTATTTATGACATTTGAAGTACATGCTTCCAGTGGGCTGTGTGGAAACACAGAGGGATGACTACATCCAAACTCGGGAAGCAGAGAGACCAGGGTACAAATATTTCTATTCCCCAAACTCCAATCAACTTTTAGTTAGATTATTAATTCTTTCAAAGCCATAGCTAACTGGCTAATGATAAACAAGTAAACTTCCTAGTGTCATTCGATGTTTCAGTAAGTTGGAAAACACAACTACTAGGACCAGTATCATAGTATATTGTATTTTAGAAGTGAAGCTCAGGTGCTGTAGTGAGGAATCATAGTTACTCCTTTTCCTTCCTTCCTTCCCTATGAACCAGCATAGTCTCTAACAACAATCTATAACATTTGTCCTTCCCTCTTCCTTTCTTCTTTCCTTCCTTTCTCTAAATTTTTGTTGATTCTTTGTGGCTTTCACATCGTGCATCTAGATTCTTCTCATCTTGCCATCCCTTTGCAATTCCCCTCCTAGATAAAACAAAATAAAATTTAAAAGAAAAGAAAAAAAGAGTAAAAGAAAAGAAAAAAAGAGAAAAAGAAAAATCTCATCATGAAAGCTATAGTGTGACACATTGAGTCACATAGTACACCCTTTAGTCCACACATCTTTACTTGCACGTGTTCATTGCAATGAGTTATTGGTCTGGTTTGAAGCCTCTGGTTTCTGCTACACCATTGATACTGGGTCCTCACTGGAACTCCTCTTGGATATCCTGTGTTGTGGAGATCCTGCAGCTTTGGATCTGTAGGACTGGCCCCTTCACGTGCTACAGCAGATCATAGGTGGAGTAGATGTTGGGGTGGGCCAACTCAGCCTTGTTTTTGAGCCCAGCTGGTTGCTGAGTTGGTCACTCCACCAGCTTTCCCTCATTCCCACCACCAGGGCAAGCTCTCAAGCACAGCCTTGCCAGCTCACCCTATGCAGTAAGCAGTGAAGGATGGGACTGGTTCTTTTGCTCTCACGCCCTCAACTGGCTCACCTGAACCTATACCACCAGGGCCAGCTTTACTGTGTTGCCCAGGTAAGGTGCAGGGACCACTCAACCTGAGTGCTGCAGCTGGTAAGAGGCAGGGCCAGCTCTCCTGCTCTCATGACCCAGGGGTCAGCTCCTGCCTGCTGTGGGCTGCAAGGGGGCAGCATCTCTCCCTTACCCACTGCCACATGACAAACAAGTAGCAGGGCCAGCTCTCCTAAGCTCACACCCTCCGAAACAACTCATCCAAGCCCCAACCAGCAAGGTCAGCTCTACTGTGCTGCCCAGGTGAGGTGCAGGGCCTATTCTCCTGAGTGCTGCAGCTGGTGAGGTGCTGGGCCAGCTCTCCCATTTGTATGATCTCAGGGCCAGTTCTCCCACCTGCTATAAGTGATGAGGGGTGGTGGAGCATCTCTGCCTCCCTCATACCACCCTATGGCAGATGGGAGCAGGCAGATCTCCCATGTGTACATTCAGGCTCATCTGTGCTCATGTCAGGAGGGGTAAGCTCCACTGTGCTGTTCAGGCTAGGTGAAGGGCCCACTTTCCCAAGTGCTGCAGTTGGTGAGGGGCTGTGTCAGCTCTCCAGCCTGCCACAGTTGGCAAGGGGAAAGTGGGGGGAGCAGTTACTGCTTCTTAACACATCTTTTATTCAAAGCTATTAGTTACTAGAGCCAGATATATGCCCCTAATATCCACTCCATTAATATCAATCACACCTTCCATGTGCACATCTATATGACAAGATTAGGCCAGGAGAAGAAATGAGGATGTGGAGAATGAGTGGTGGGAGGAGTTTTTGTACTGCTCCCCCCCCCTGTGAAAGAACACAACCTTAGAATTCAAACCAAGGCAGAAGGTTCTGATTGAGAGGCTCTTAAGGTTTGGAGGGCTGGGGAAGAAGCACTGGCATCAGGTTTGATGGGTTGAGGCCTGCTGAGATCTCAAGGACGCAGACTGGCAGAGGAAGTAGTCTAGAAGAGAGATTAAGGTGGATATCCATAGCCAAAAATGAACAGAAATGCTTCATATCTTCCTGAGTGATTAGGGAGAAAAAAAATCAATTACTGTTATTTTTCAAATGAGTCAAAACTCCAAAATAAATCCAGTATGAGTTTGTCCTTTCCTGTAGACACTAATCTAGAAGAGCAATCCGGGCACAGAGTAAACTTGGGCCACACTGTCCAGGTTCACCAGCAACTCTTGCTCATTGTGTGAGCTGGGCATTGAACTTACTCTTCTGCTTGGTTTTCTCTTTCCTGTTTGGCGGCATCACTCCACATCTCCACTCAATTACTCCACTCTGTGCTAAGCTAACCTCCAAGTGGTCCAGGTTTGTATCTAAACGGTTTGCTCATAAATCCTGTCTTCTTCTCTTGTCGCTCTGGAGATGGAATTTTGTCACTGTAGAGAACTTATAGGTACCTCTGGTTGGACCCCAGTGACACATTTCTGCCAAAGCCCTTACACTGAACAGACTCCTGTTCCATTCTTTCTAATCCTTTATTGTTAGCTTTGTTAATAAAAATTAATTTTATTTATTTACTTATTATTTATGTGGGGGAGTACATGTACAGCAAAGTGTGTGCAGGTCAGAGGATAACTTTCACAGGTTGGTTCTTTCCTTCCAGACATGGGGGTCAAGCTCAGGCCATCTGCCTTGGCAGCTGCTCCTTTTCTAACTGAGATTTCTTGATGGCCCATCTATAACTTTTTTGACTATTACAGGATTCTAAGCATGAGAAAATATTATTTCTATTGTTTGGGTCAACCCCTCCCACCTGATCTTAGGTTTTTGTCACAATTATCAAGAATGTCACCAACTTATACAGAGGCTTTTATTAGGCAGAACACACCTACTTCACCTTTTTATTTTTTAAAGATTTATTTACTCACGTATTTTATGTATATGAGTGCTCTGTCTTCATGCACAAGGGAAGAGGGAGTCAGATCACATTACAGATGGTTGTGAGCCACCATGGGGTTGCTGGGAGTTGAACTCAGGACCTCTGGAAGATAGTCAAGGGCTCTTAACCGCTGAGCCATCTCTCCAGCCCTCACTCCACTTCCTTTTAAACTGTGTTTTATAGCCCCAGATGTGAGAATCACTGAATGTGACAGTTGTAAAAAATGTAAAGGTTTCTAAGTACCCAGTGACCAAAAGTTAATCAAAACCAAACATGAAATGAGTCTGAATTGTTTGTGGTAGCTTTTGCATTCCTCATTATATGAATTCACTGTGCCTTTGTGCCAAACACACAACATGCATACTTTGCACAAAGCATGCCATCTCACCACAGAACAAGAATATTATATACTGTCAATTGCAATGTTTTTATTTCATAGATTTTTTCTTTTCAGCCCTGTTGGTGCTGAGTCCCAAGCTGCTTAAAGAGAGGAGAGATCCAGAGACCCTACACAGACACACAGATGCACACAGGGATCACGGGTCAGGTGGTACTGCCGCTACCACTACTGCCCAACCTGAACTCTAGAGTGTCTATTAGGTACAGCACAGGCTAGGTAGTCTCTGTAGAAGGTCTTTATGCAAGCAGTCAGGCTCCTCCGGGGGTGGGGGTGGGGGGTGGGGGATGGGGGTGGGGTGGGAGGTGGGGGGGAGCTGTAGTTGCTAGTCTTCTATACAATGATCTATCCTTCATAAACTCATACTTGGACTCTGGAGGAGACCTTTGCCACCCCTCTTCAGCCTGTCTCATACAGGTAAAGGCCTTTCCAATTGTCTCCTGGGTCAGAAGTCCTGGAGTCTTCGACATAGCTGTGCCCATGTAAACAATGCTCATTTACTCAGGACTAACTCACTCAGGGCTTCCTTCACTCTCTCCATTTTAGAAACATGATTGCCTAATTATAGTGAACAAAGACTATAAATATTTCCTCCTGTCCCTGCTGAGCATGTAAGTGTCAGATTAGTAGATCTTTTGGTTAAGTCATGTTAGAATATTTAATTTAAAAAATGTGGTTTGGTTGCTGACTTGAGTTTCAAAAAAAATATTAAAAGAGTGTTGGCTTGAATTTAAGAGAGATTTTCAACAATTTTTAAATGTATCTAAAATACTTCTACTCTTTTTAATGTATATTTTTCCAAATCAACACTCTTACATTGATGATTATAAATTCACAATATCAACCAAGTCTGAAAAATGTTGAATCTACATCCTTCTATATCAAATGTTCAGTCAAGATTTAAATTTTTCTGTAAAAATAAACAAGAACATTCCATCTCACTAGTATACAAATTTTAAGCTCAATTAAAGGGTAAAATTATATTTATATCAAAGAATTATTAAAACATGGATTTCTTTATGACTTAGCAATAAATGATTATTTGTATGTTTATTTTATATATTTATATATCTGTATCATGAGTGGAAAACATTGAAGAAGTGTTGGAAGACAGCATCTGTTAAAATATCATGTGGGTGAACATAAGTGGGTGCGATATGGCTTAATTTAGCTGAGAATGCTTGTGCTATGGAATGATTAGAGAATGTACAGATTCATCAATAAATCCTTCTTTCTAGAAAATCAAATATCTCCAACAGATTGCAAAGCATATTTAATTTTGATTCACTTATCAGTATTTTTGAGGTTCTAAGAATATAAAAAGGTTGTAATTATAGCTGTATCCCAATGATGTCATTTTTAGTTTTTGTTACTGGCTATGAGTCATATATCTACTGTGTTAATGTCTTTATCAGTAGGAGTATGGTGATGACTTGGAAATAATTTTTTAAAT
The DNA here is from genome assembly GCA_902168415.1 of Peromyscus melanophrys. Classification (NCBI taxonomy): domain Eukaryota; kingdom Metazoa; phylum Chordata; class Mammalia; order Rodentia; family Cricetidae; genus Peromyscus; species Peromyscus melanophrys. Next base: position 29,570 of record CABHPR010155984.1, read on the forward strand.
TGTATAGTACATGTTTTATAGGATAAATTCTAAGAACTGACAAGAATGGCTCAAGATGAACCTAAATTACACTCATAAGTGTCATATTATCTATTTTCAACATGATTAAGAGTTCTCTAAATACATATACAATTCTTTTTTAATTAAAAATTTTTGATACAATGTATTTTGATTTTTTTCCACTTTCCTAACTTCTCTAAGATCTTCCCCACCTCCTTCCCACCCAACTTCATATTCTTTCTTTCTCAAAAGAAAAATTCCAAAGAGACAAGCCCTGGAGGAGATGGAAATGGGGGGTGGGCCGGGGAGGAGAGGGAGGGGCGGGAGGGGGGAGAACAGGGGAATCTATGGCTGATATGTAAAGTTGAATTATATTGTAAAATAAAATAAAATTAATTATAAAAAAAGAAACTCAAAACAAACAAAAAAACTGATAAGATAAAATACCCAAACAAAGCAATTCTTATTATATACAAACACACAAACACATGCTCTGACTTCCTCCATTTCTGTCCATATGTATGTATGTGTGTGTGTATATATATA
>CABHPR010155984.1:43098-62839 GCA_902168415.1 Peromyscus melanophrys
ATGGGTCAGACACATGAGTATAGGCAGAACATCTGGACAGGAGACTGTGCACACTTCCTAAATATGATTGTCACCATATGTGTCTCCTTTCCCTCCAAAGGACAACTCCTGAATGTCCTCTACTAACCTCCACCTGCTCATTAGTCCTTCAGTTCATCATCACCATTGCATAACATGTTTGAATACTTAGCTCTTCTTTCAGTGGTGGACATTTATTTGTAAAACTCTGTTTTCTCCCATTCAACAGCTTTTAAGTATGTGGAACAATATATTTCTCCTTATAATTTGATAATAAAAGGGACTTCTGCTTCTGTAGGAAAGGCTCTCCTGATTTGTATGCCAGGCTAACTACCCTTTGGAAGGGAAATTGTGTCCTTCGGGTGCTTTCCTAATGGAATCGACATGAGAGCAACTGATGTCAGTGAACCATGCGAAGAGCTGGGGAAGAGCTGCCAAGAAAACACATATCCCTTCAAATTTGGATGGGAGAACTTCTGGCAGGACATAGCCAAAAATGGAGGGGGTACAAGGTGTGCTGTCCGCAAGGCCTCTGTGGGACCTTATAGAGACTTAAAGCCTCTCATTTCTTTTCACTCACATTGTGTTCCCAATATTCTGTACAATATTGGTGCTCTATAAATATGTGTTAACTGGCTGCAACTGAATAGATTGAAATAGTTAACCCAATAGTTTGGGGTTTAGAGGTCTAGCAAGAACTCATTAAAGGGCCAACAATTTATTTGATAAATAATTTTCAAGTATGTCACAAGAGACACAAGTCTTACAATTTAAAAACTGAAAATAATTGAGGTATGGTCTTCAAGATAAAACCAAATTAAAGTTTAGAAATCCCTAAATCAATAAAACCAGCAAGATTGTACAACATATAATACATTGTCTTCAATCCTGATATACTGTTAGTTTATCATTGTGCATGACACAGCAAAATGTGTTTGCTTACATTGTACAGTGATCAATAACCATTTATTAATTTGAAACTGAAAAAGAAATGTTCAAAACGTAACCTCAGATCAAAATCCATGACAAATTTTCCTAATAAAAAATGTGTACCAAAATGGCATGTATAAAATTTCCATTTAACATTATTTGGATGTATTCTATATAGGCTGTCTAGACTTGGAACTTCTTTTTTTGACCTTTATTCATTATCCAAAAAATTTAATAATTTTGATACAACATTGTATATCTCCACCTATTAATAGAGGCAACAAGTTTCTTTTTTTTATTAAGATTTTGTTAGAAATGTAATCTTTCTCACTGTGACAAAGATGAAATAAATTCTAGTCTTTAAAATTCCTTAATTCCATAAAATTAGTGCTGTGAATCATTCAGTTAGGGCATATGGGCAACTAGTTTAAGGGCTTGGGAAAGGGTCATTTCAAAGAGACTCCATTTATAGAAGACATTAATTATGGTATGAGGTCTTTGGAATTGACATCATGTTTGTCCTAAGGTCATAGACTCTCATTATTACTTAAGTGTTTTGACAGGTGTGGACATGTTTAACTTGCTGCAGCACATTTAAATACTTCTATGATACTCCAGGTGAAGAGGTGACCCATAACAACACATGCCCTTGAGAAGTGACTGCAGCATTTACTGTGAGGTCAGCTGCAGTCAGACTTGCTAGTCTTTGTGCCATGTAAAATGAGGATGCTTTGTGTGTCCCACTGGACCAGTGAGCATTGGACTGTCATTTCCATAGGAGTCATGATAAGGTGCCTTCAATGCTCATAGCTAGATAAAATCCTCCCCCTGGAGGACAACTCATCAGACTCAACACCCAGGATCCAAGACCTTAATCATCTACCAACGTAACTATAGAGCTTAAAACTAGTATCAACATAAACAATTGAATTATGAACAGTGTGCACATGTTCCTAAAGGGAGTTGGCTATAACTAGAGAGAGCGCATACCGAGTTATCTTCAGTGTGCACATTTGGACTGACAAAAGAGGAGTCTTATCTGCTTGACTCTAGAAAGAGGAGAAATTTCACACCAGATAGAGACTCTTTATCTAAAGGGTACAGCCTGACCATAGAAAATGTACAAGTTGGGGGCACCTGGAGAGACTTAGCTTGCTGTATCTTTGCTGGAATGTTGTTCAAATGTGTCCTATTCCTTTGTTCTGATTCTTTGTTTCTGAATCTTCTGATGACACACCCATTTTCAAACCACCCTTTACCTGGCTTATAGCATCAGGGAAAGAAGGCGCTGGACCTGCTGCATGTGTTTATTCTTCCACAGCGAATTAACGAATCTGCTACTGTTGGCGCTGTTCTCTATCTCTCGAGAATTCTGTTGCTTCAAATCAGCTTCTCAAAGACCGGTTAAATCTTGGTTCACTGTGCTCAAGTTCATGGGACTAAAAAGCCAAGGGCTAGACTGATTCCTAAAGAGGTCCCAAGGGAGGTTCTGGGGTCCTGCGTGGTCCTCTTGTGTGTCTGCTTCTCAGACATGACACTGTTTCTGTATCCTAACCATGTGTTGGCAAGCATGTGACTACAAACATTCAAAGTTTCTCAGAAATAGGCTTTTTACAGTGAAAACAGGCTTACCAACAAATAGTTTGCCAGCTGTATTTTAATATCACATATCCCAGCATGTTTAATTTCTCTGCTAAGTTCTCTTGTAAATCTGTGTGCAATCAACTGATACATCTTTCCTTCATACCTCAGGTTATCCAGGCTTTATAATGGAAAGGGCTTGTCCCTGGTTCAACAGTTCAGCTCAATGTGAGAACAACAGCAATAAAGGATGTGTGACTATTATGAATTGGTCAAACAACTGGGTCTTTTCATTCACATTTAATTATCTAATCTAGGTCTTCACCTGATGAACAATTTCTGTTTTACATATTAACTAATAGAGGCTTTTGGCAATGAAGCAAACTGTTCAATTCTGTAATTTGAGCCTAGGCTTATTTGACTCCAAGATCCATGTTCTTTTTTTTTTTGGGGGGGGGGGGTTTCGAGACAGGGTTTCTCTGTGTAGCTTTGCGCCTTTCCTGGAGCTCACTTGGTAGCCCAGGCTGGGCCTCGAACTCACAGAGATCCACCTGCCTCTGCCTCCCGAGTGCTGGGATTAAAGGTGTGCGCCACCAACGCCCGGCCTCCATGTTCTTTATGATATATTGTCTTCTCAAATTTACCAAATGGTTTCTAACAAAGATCTTATCTTTTGCTGGTAAAGCTGTGGTAACAAAATCTTCTTTATTGTGAATAATCTAGATGTTACAATGTAATAGATCTCACTAAATAAGACAATGGAATACAGAATGTTCCATGTAGTAATTGAATAGATTTAGAGTTTTTTTTTTTTTCAAGAGAATTTCACTTAACTGTTAATTAACTCAGCCATGGTTAGTCTGAGCTGATTGTCTATGGCTTAACTGCTCAAGGGCCCTTGGCTTTGGCAATCTTTACAAATACATTTTAACTTGAATTTTTGTCAGGTGTCTGTGAAAGGCTAATACATTTACCATTTAGATGGACTATTCTTGATACCTCAAGGTCTAGTAAGAGAGATAATGGAACAGATATAATTTCAATGAAATACATTGCTGTAACCTTATTAACTAATTGTGAAGAGGAGTCATTTGGCTCATGTCTGAAAGGGATAGATTTGGAGTTTGAATATAGAGAAGGGCTTTGCATGGAGTGAGCCCAGGTTTTGACACATGTAAAATTTCTGCAAGGTAAAGCCATAGAATGATGGTGGTGTTTTTGTTTATTTCTGGTGACTGTGAGCAGCTTCTTCGGAGCCTAAGGTAGATAGCTTGTGAGTCAGAACTAAATCACGATGTTTGACACTCTGAAATGTTTCACTGTTGCTTATACATTTCCCATTGGCATACCACTGTTAGTCTAAAGAAAGTCTTGCTGAGACACACAGAGGACCCCATGATTAAGGTGGCTCTAATTTAATACCATTATTATCCCAGCTTTCAAACTTTTACTAAATTCTGCTTCAAGTCATGTCTGGTATAAGGAATGAAAGAAAAGATGATCTTTTTCATTTAACCGTATTTTTATTTTAAATTTAAATTTTATTTTATGTGTATGTGTGTGTTGTCTGTACTTATGTCTGTGTGCCATGTACATGCCCAGTGTCCCATGGAGACCAATGGCATTGGATCCCCTGTAACTTCACTTACAGATAGCTGTGAGCTGTTATTTGGGTGCTAACGGTCGAACCCAGGTCCTTTGGAAGAGCAGCCAGTGTTTTTACTGGCTGAACCATGTCTCCAGCCCCACAAACTGTATATTCTTTAAATAAGATGTTGATAATATGAGCTAATAGGCTAATGTTATGAGAAACTCAAGGGTTTCTGAAAAGGCAGATTCCTGTATCCTAAGATTCTGATGTTATTGGGCTAACTTTGGTGCCAAGAAATGGAATTTGTTAACAAACATTCCATAGTCTACATAAAAGTGTGAACCATACTCTGCAGAACGTTTTTTTAAAAAGGCATAGTGAAATTGATTGTGACTCATGTACCACATGCTTTTGTCATTTTTAAGAAACTACAAGACAATATATTGTATTAGCAGCATTAATGTAGCATTGCCTGACTAGTTTATAGATCTAAGTGGTTGAATGTGGTACCTCACATGGCAATACACCTGAGCTGGTCAGGGAGCATATCCTTTAGGAAAGAATCCCTAGATTCCAGTTCATCACAGACCCCACCCCATCTCCTGGACCTCTGTCCTTTGCGTGGCCTGTAGCAATTGTTCCCTGCCTCCCTGCCATGAACAGATGCATCCAGGCTCCATTCCCTGCCCCTTTCTCACTTCTCATGCTTAGGCATTGCTAGTCATTGGGAGGTGACTGGACAGAAACCTCCAGACTTCTGTTTCTTTACATACACTCTTCCTTCGCTCAAAAATGCCCTTTTCTGTGTCTTACTGTAAGTCCTCTCTTAAGATCCGACGCAAGTGTCTATGATGCCTCTTCACCCGTGTTAAACCTCGCCTGTGCTTTCTAAGAACTTGAAACTCTCCAGACCTCTTCTCACAATGACCTATTGTTGGCTGTTTACTAGAAAACCTCTACCAAAGGGCCCTTAGTTTATTCAGTACTCAGTGATTAAAAGAAAACTGTCTAGGCTTAATGTAGACAGCATATTCTGGCGCTCACAAATAACCCAGAGAATTTAATAATCCCATAAAGTTAATTTTTTTTAGTTATCTTAGAAGAGGAAATTTTCACATTATTTTGAGGAATATGCAATGATTTTGACATCACCCATGGGGATTAAGGCAGCATGCATCAAGTTGTGTAACACATTCTTTTCTATTTCATTATTATGATTATACTTCTGAAATGAAGTTGAATCTATCGTAAGAGACTTAAGAGTCTCCTTCATTCAAATTCTTCCTATCATGAAGCAGTACAACTATGTCTTGCCAAATGCAATTTATGATAGTTTCTTAGAAGCAAATCTTGTTCTATGCTTAAGCCCAGACTTACAGAACATTAAAGTCCCATTTAATTCTCAATTTTGCTTAATCTCTTTTTAGTGAAGTCACCTATAACCCCTCTCATAATGATACATTTCAACTATTTCCTGTCGTTTCCAACATTCCATTTTCCACAAATACCATCTAAAGTATTTTCCCCCATCCTGGGTAGGTATATTAGTTTCTTCCCTTTTTTCTGGCCAAATGGCTGTGCAGGTTTTAATTAATTCCTTCTATGAAATTTGCATGCTATGATTTTCTTTAAAATTTATTCAGTCTACATTCCTGCCTTATTTAATTCAAGGGAACATTTGGGGAATGGATATATGGTTTGCATAGAGGATGCTATGCAAATAAATTCCTCTGCTTCCAACTGTCAGAATGGGTAGGCAAAACTTTGCAAAACTGTTTCTCCATCTAAAGTCCATCTCCAAACGGTGATGTAGGTTAAGGATACAGCGAAAGTGTTTAGTGTACTTCAGCTGAGCTCACACACTTTATGTTTTAAAGGGTGTTGCTGGGTTTAAATGCTTGAAATTACTCTTTCAGCATCCATTTTGCAAATAATGTGTAAATGACCCATTTGGCTGACAGTTCACTGTCCAGATGGAAGCATGTGTGTGAATTTATTGAGCATTATAAGCTTGGACGTCCATTGAGTGTACCATGATGTTTCACTGATCAAATTCCTTTCCTTTGTGAATTGTTGCCAACATGATAGCATTTCATATTTTGGAAATAATTTCAAGTCCATTAAAACTAACTGGCTGAATTAATTTAAAGCATATTTCTAGAAGCTGTTAGGAGGCAGAGAGTGCCTAGGGGTGCTTTGGGGAGAACCAAGGTTAGAGGCAGTGAGCGGCACTGTGCAGAGTGACTCAGAGAAGGAACGCATTGATTAAAGGTCCCCAGGGGAGTGGGTTGTGCTGGAAAAGACAAAGATGGAATGACTTTTAAAGTTTTTCCTTCCTTCTTTCCTCCCTCTCTCCCTCCCTTTACCCCTCCATCCCTTCCTCACATACTTTTATAATTAAATATTATATAAATATTTATTTTCTTAATTATTGATTCCCTACCATCCCATTAGAATTTAAACTAACACTTTGGAAACCATGACAGCTTAATTTTCATATCTACACCAAACAGTTATCACAGTGTTGATACATTATAGATGCCAAATACATATTTGTTCAATATAATAATAAAAACTGAGATTTAGTATATTCTCAAGTTCTGGAAATGTAAAAACCAGGAATATCTGGGTAGCCCATGAAGGAAAGGAACTGTGAGAACAGCTTAATGTCAAGTAAGAGGAAGAATGAGAGAAGTGTGGGATAAAATGGAGAGGGAGAATGGATTGCTCCACAGGCCATGTGATAATTTCTCTAAAATCATGTGAAAGAAAATAAAGTATTTGTAAGAGATTAGCATAAACAAAGAAGTAATCAGACACAATAGGTACGCATACACATTTTATTTTACACAGAATAGAGAAGTGTTTTGATACCATTTTAATACCATTACTCCAGACACAGTTCTAGCTGTGCTCTGCACAAACATGGAAGTTATTTTGATTCCCAAAAGAAGTTTAAAATAATTTATCTTAGCAACCTCCTAGTTCAAACAGCATGGCTGTATGGTCATGGGCGGGCTCCTTTAGGGCTATGCCTTGTCATGAAAGGATTGGGTTGAATTCCACACTGCTTTATGGAGAAGGAAGATAAGGAACAGGCTTTTGGGAGATAGAGGGATCTTGCAAAGTAAGATGAGTACAGAATCCCACAGGCTCCTCTGCCATTCCATCTCAGTACAGAAGACTGACCAAGGCCAAGGAAGGTTTCCACTGAGGAGGTGATAGGGAACTCTCAGGCCTTTTGGATTTGGGTATTGACTGTCTACAGATGTTGTCTAGGATGTTCCTTATGGTCTAGTACCTAAATAGAATGAGATCTGAGCAATAATATATTTTATGGTAAAACAAACTCCAGACGTGATTCAGGTAGCACTCACCCTTGTTTCTCAGTCTGCTCAACGCTCAACGGTATGAAATTCAGACAGAGAAACTCAAGTCATGGGCAACACCAGCTTTGTGTTCTGTGACACAGTGATTAACTTTTCAAGGCTTCAGTGCCCTCAAATGAAAATAGGAATTATGTGCATTCTATGGAAATCTTTGGAAATTTGGATCTTACCTCAAGTGGCCCCAGATATTTTACACACACACACACACACACACACACACACACACACACACACACACACCAGAAAAAAATATATATATATAAACAGTTATAGTTTTTCTGCCTTTATGATTTGGAGAATATAAACAAAACACATAGCTGTCAAGGAAGCCTTACATTTAGAATTTTATTGAGCAGTAACTTTAGGAAAGGAAACAGTAGCATAACTTTGAAGCAAATTTGCCCAAAGGACAGTTCTTGAATTTTCTGGAACAAACTTCAGAGAATAATTTTCTGTTTTGCCACAAAGCCCCATGGAAATTTTTGTTTGTCTGTTTTTTTCAAGACAGGGTTTCTCTGTGTAGTTTTGGTGCCTGTCCTGGATCTCGCTCTGTAGTCCAGTCTGGCCTTGAACTCACAGAGATCCGCCTGGCTCTGCCTCCCAAGTGCTGAGATAAAAGGCATGCGCCATCATCGCCTGGCTACCCCATGGAAAATTTTAATGTCTATGTCTTGTTCAGATCTAACACAGACATGCCTATGCTTATGTCCCAGAAGCCACTCTGGGACAGTCTGTCAGAAGAGAGGCTCTGCTCTGAAGCTTAGAGAAGGCCTTCTGTGCGCCAGGCACCGTGGTTTAACTTTTACCCATTGGATTGCCTTGCAGTTTTACAGCAGTTCCTGCTACTTTCCGTTACTGATTCATCTACATAAAAATAAGTTACTAAAGGACTTTGGTAGCTCTCTGATAAGATAATGTATTCACTTTTCTTTATTGAGGAAATGGAATACTTACAAAAATGTAAGTGTTCAGAAACAAAGTTTTTTGTTGTTATTTTGTTTTGTTTTTCGAGACAGGGTTTCTCTGTAGCCATGGCTGTCCTGCAACTCACTCTGTAGATGAGACTAGCCTGAAACTCATAGGGATCCACCTGTCTCTGCCACCACCACCTGGCCAGAAGCATTTTTTTAAGTAACACCACTTGCAAAAGGATAATACACTTAGTTCTAAATAGAAGAATAGTTTATAAATGAGAAAACACCACCAACAAAGACCAACCTCTCTTATTCTGGTGAGGAGACAGGCTCATTGCCTGCAATAGAGCAGTGGTGGGGGTGTTTTAGAGCAAAGAGACCAAGAATATAGAAGCTGGAGTTAGGTAGATTGCGATACAGTCTTCGCTACCAGATATTTCAGCTTTGCAACTTTAAACAAGCCACTTAGTTGTGCGCATACTTGTTTGGGAGAACAATCAAAGGACTGGTTTAGACTTAGTTTGTACAACACATGCCTAGCACAAAGCTAGGTCCATGGTGATAATTCTGCTGAAGTTTTTATCCTCTGGTTGCTATAGAAAGGGCAGGCTTCCTGGCCTAGGATTCCTATGAATTATTTGGATTCCTGTATCTCCAGCTGGGGAAGCAGCAGCTGGGAGAGCAGTGTGGACATCCTGAGTGGATACCTCCAGGAGACGGACTTATCTTTTCCACTTAGAACTCAGGAAACCTTCAGAAGGAATGCTTCTTCTTTATTCTTTCTACATCAAGTTACATATTTCCCTTTTTCTTATTTAACAGTGAGGAGATAAGAAAGCCAAAGAACTTGTACTGGCCTTGGTCAGCCTGCTGTGCTCCTCAGAGTTGAGTCAGTATTGGTGCTTGGCAAACAAATGTACAAGTTCACAACCAAACACAGCCCTCATCTGAATGTGCCTTGGACAATAAGAGTCATTAACCTTTTACCGTTACTCCTTGCTGTTTTTTCATTTGTGGTAAAGGAAAGGCATTAATGTTTCCAAAGGAAAGACAAGGGCTGCTCCTCTGTACATTGGCTTCCCAGTGTGATGCAGTGCTTGAATAGGAAAATAAAAGTGATAAAAGTCCAAATAGTTACTACAAAAGCTATAGCACAAACACTCCCATTGGAGTTTCAAACCTGAAGAAATATTTAAAATGAAATATAATTGATGTTTTAAAACTTTGTGAATGCACTATCCTTTAGGGAATTTTTTTTTTATCATAACCTGTATCTTTGCGTCATTTGTATTTTACAAATTAATGAAACACTTTCAGAAGGGCAAATGATACACACGATACTATATGTTTTAGGGCAAAGATGCAGAATTCATAAATTCATTTCCTTCTAGACACTTTGGAGTCACGAGTCACTCCATGCAATTGCCTCTACAAGTGAGTAACAAGTCCTAGAAGGTTACTCAAGAGATGCAACGATCTAACACTGATGTCACTGGCAGGATCGCCAAGGCAACATTAGCCAAGGATAGCCAAGGACAGTAAGCAATTGTGGCTTCAAACACGTGGCATCGGTGCGGTAACTGAGATGCATACAGAGAAGCGAACGGAGTCGTTTCTCATACAGCATCAAACCAAGAAATGACTGCGTGCTTTAGCAAATACACAGTCACGTTCATGTCTATCCAATGTCTCCTAAATATCGCAAAACAAATAGAAAATATCCAGGGAGTTCTCCACAGCTCTGCTTTTTGCAGGTCTAATGTGTATCAGGATCATGTGTTAAAGTGTTTAATCTCAAGCTAGGCCTTGCCCTTGAGGACAGACAGCCGGACAGAGGCGCTAGGTGGTTCTGACGTAATCCACACCCCTGGATTTCCTGCTCATTCGTTTTTTGTCACGCTATGCCCCAGGCTGTAGGAGGAAGGCTCTGGATTCTAGAAAGAAAGCTCCACCTTGGTTTTCTCTCTGCTCACACGTGCTTGTAGGAAGTGGACAATTTATTAACGCATTAAGCAGCTGATTTTTTTTTAAATACCGTTTTAATGTTGTTTATGTGTGCATTTATTTAATTGTAATTCCAATTGTTACAGAGAAAACCAACAGGGGTCATTAAAAAGATGTGTCCACAGGGTGCTGAAGGAGAGTGGAGGGAGAGATGGGAGCCAAGGCTCTACCCAAAGGGGCCCTCTCTGCGCAAATGAAAATGAAGTCAAATCTTGAAAACTAATTGTACGGTGAGGTTAACTTAGGGTTTTCTATTAAAGCATGTTTAAGTTATAGAAGGTCAGTTTAAAAGGCTCAGGAGCATGCATTAGCCAGGACAGTGATTCCTTAAATATTCCTATACATATCTAAGAGTATCAGATACATTCAGTAATTAAGTCTATAATCACACTAACAGCCAGATCAGAGGAGTCTAAAAGTTAGAAAGGGTCAGATCATGAAAGACTGGTTTGATAAAATAAGAAACCTGAATTTTCTCCAAAGTCAACAGATACTACTGAAAAATTTCAGAGATGGAAATGAAAAGATGAGATTTGCGTATTTGAAAGGCTCCCGTGCCTGGCTGATCACACTGCAGAGGATGGTTTAAAGTGGGGTGATGTCATTGAGGAGAGGGCCATGCTATGTTAATTTGTCAAGTGGCAGTGGGAGAGGTGGAATGAGTGTGAAGGATGCTAAAACGCTAAGGAAGTCTGGAAGTCAACAGGTGTTGCTCTGTGAGTAAACAGATGCTCGAGAATCAATATTTGAGCCACAGAAATGGTTCACTATGACATGCTTTAAAAAGTGCTCTTTGTCTACGGCACACTCAGGATTTGGACAAAAAGTCTAAAGGGCTTCAGTCTCTTGGAACCCAGACACACTTCCCCCTCCTCTGGTGTGGGTGTGGGGAAAAGTGTGAATTGAGAGTGCTTTCATTTTGATAGACATCAAAATCACACCATTGTGTTTTAAAATTACTGAATTTGGGTCAGTGAGAGGAGTTCACAAGCCTTCTTTTAATTATTTTGTAAAATAAGCTAGCATTAAAATAATTAACCCAGGGTTAACAGTCTCTAGTCTGTATTGAACAGTAGTAATTGCCTATTTGATATTAGGTAGCTATTTTAGTCCAGAAGTTGGAGATGTTGAGGGAAGAATATCTATTTTCATGGGGTTCATTTTCTAGTGTCAACTTAGGCAAAACATTCTATGATCTATGTGTCCATGTGATCTAGGACATCTCATGGACTGCACGAGACACAGATCTGCCTGCAGGAATATAAGTTGGCCTTCTATAGTGTCTCCTAAAGAAAATAATCTGGCACAATAAATGTCTGTGAAGTATGAAAGTGCAGATACACTCTGTTGGGCCAATACATATTTTCTTGATTAAAAGAAGAAATAGAGAAGAGAGAGAAAGAGGAGAAAATTAGTGTTAAAACCCATAAAAATCTCCTATATGCTCCCATCTAGAAATTATCCTCCTTAACAGATGTCTGAATTGCATGCAGGTGTGTATTAAAGTACTGATTGTGCGGTTTTTACAGCTACTTTGTGTATTAACCTTACATCATCGTGCATAAAGTAACGATGTGACCAGTAAGCAAAAGGTGTGTGTGAGAATGCTAAACACAGCACTGTTTTTAAATGTCTGCCCTGTCTAGTATTTTATGTTAAGTGTGTTTGTATTATCATTTTCATTATTCAAAAGTTACAAAAAATACCACAACAAAAAGCATAATTCTGTCCTAGCATTAATGTTCTGATATATCCTCTATATCTCTACATATATATTTTAAACAAATATTTCTGTATAGTATATATAATTTAGTATACTTTTCTTTTTTGCTATATAACATTTTCCTAAATTCTTTAAATATTTAGGCTTTCCATCATACTGGCCATATTTTTTGAAATTTTATTTCATATTTTAGTTGTAAATAAGTATATCCATGCTTTTTCTTAGTGTGCCCCGGTGGCATGATAATAAGTAATAGCTTTTATTTCACTGTTTTATGTTTGCAGTGCAGAATATCACCTTTCCTTAGTCCCAGCCTCCTGGATAAATAATGGGAGTGCTTATCAGCAAATCTTGTCCATTGCCAGATGGCATCCATCATCTCTCCTTACTTCTTGCTTGTCTGAATTACAATGGTCTTATCCCTAACACTGAGTGATGCTGCTTGCCTTCCTTATGTTCTTGGGCTCCATAGGTGAGCTGCCCCCAGGGCACCTTATCCATGTTGAATCCTGCCCTACTGACTGTCAACAAGCTCTTTAATTATGAACTCACCTCCACATTGTGCCTCATCCTTTAAAGCAGTGGTTCTCAACCTTCCTAATGCTGTGACCCTTTAATACAGTTCCTCATGCTGTGGTAACCCCCAACCATAAAAATATTTTCATTGCCACTTCATAACTGTAATTTTACTAATGTTATGAATTGTAATGTCAATATCTGATATGCTGCATATCTGATATGCAACCCCCGTGAAAGGGTCGTTTGACCCCCAATGGGGTCTCAACCTACAGATTGAGAACCACTCTTCTTAAGGAATGCTGCCTTTGGGATCAGTGCCTCATGCCTCTCATGACATAATCATGAGTGCTGTCACTACTGTGGTGATGACAATATGCACAGCACTTCTGAGGACTCTGAATCCTAAATAATGAATAAACAGATTAAATATTTTAAAGGGAAAAGAGGGCATTCTTTCAGAAGCAAAATCTCTTTGTTTTCCTTCTTAAAATTACTTCTTCAGATCCAAAGAAGTAGGCAACGTGTGCTCTAGTGTGTTATGGGGATTTGTGTAAGCTAGCTCACTTGGATTTCATCAGTGTTCATGGTGGGTACACTTATATACAATAGGAGTTGGAGGGTGCCTTGACAAGGGGCAAGCTGTTTTGTGTGGAACAGTACCTTCTACACTGCTTCTGCTGGCAACTCTGTCTCCTGATGTCTTCCTATCTAATTACTTCTCCAGGTCAATATACTTTTAAGGAATGATGTTTTCAGGTTTAAATTTGTATTTCACATTTTTCTTAGTAATTCCTTATAATGTTTTTGAGAAGTCATTACTACTACTAATAAATTCCTGATAGAGGATGAGCTAGACAGATTTCTAATGGAATCTTCCATCTTTTCTCCTTGAGAAGGATGTCGGAGTTGAAAATAATCCTTTACCAACAATTGTTAAATGATTAATCAAATTTCTAAGACCTGAGTCTAGCTTAGAAGTGAATTTGGGCACATTTCTTTAGATTTTGTCTTAGGAATTTTGTGCTATAATTGGTCATTTTCTATTCTTGAGCTTTTTCTGGTCAAATGACCCTGTTTCTTGAGAAGGCCATATCATCCCTGAGGTAGGAACAGATGCTGTCATTGGCTCAAAGACAACAGAATTGGGCTTCAGAAATCCCTTCTCCCTGTAGCCAACCTTCTGTAGCTTCTGTTGCCGGCTCTTCCCACCCTCAGTCAGTGATCAGAGGGCAGAAGGAGATGGCTCTGTCCAGGTGGGACCCGCCACACTTTTCCATGTGGAGGAGGGAAGAGACCTGCCAATGGCTCCTGTCTCTGCCCTACTTTTTTAGTGTTCTTTCTTGACACACAGGTGCAGAGGAAATAGCACCATTGCTGATTATCTGATTTCTGAAACTCGTTTATTTGAATATAGCATTAAAGTAAAAAAGGAATATATTGTAAAAAAAGAAAAAGAAAGAAAAGAAAAGGAGACAGCAACAAAATGAAAATATTTGCTGCTTCCATGTGTAAAGAAATTTGACACATCACTCAGGCACAGAACTTCATTTTGTTCTAAACCAAATGTTTGATGACAACTTGAGTTCCTAGGAACAGTATTGCATACAAGTGTTTTTGGTGCTGAGAGAGTAGGTTCATATGTGTCAGTTTGGCAGCACGTGTATGAAATAGAATTTTCAGTAATGTTTGTTCCAGGAATTATATCACTAAAACATGCTTCATAGACATCCTTTCCAAAATGTGCCAAAACAGAGTGGTTCAGTATTCATTTAACACTTCGATATGAAAAATAATCAACAACTACTTGTAAAGAATCAAAAATACATCAAAAAGAACTAAACACAAGGAAAATTTTGATCAACACAGAATTTTAAAAGATGTAACTGCAAAGAGTATGGTATATATGAAAACGGGAAGATTTGTAAGATGTGTTAAATGGTAAAAGCAATTAAAAAGGGTACAATATGTAGCATGCTTCTAGTCTACATTGATAAAAAGGAATTATCTTTGTGTTGTGTATTTTCTTCTGGAAGAAAATGATAGTAAACTTTAACTGTTAAGCACCTTTGTGGAAAGAGTAGTTGGAGAAGAAAGTCCTTCACTTTCATTGAATTTCTCTGGCTTCATACACAGCTTATGTTTATTGTTTTTAAATGACAATAGGAGATATGGAAACTGTGTTTGTTTGAAGGTCAAGTTTTTGTTATATATGTTTACAAATTATGTGCCTATACATTTAAATTTTTTATTCTATATTTTTGAGAAAATTGTATGCTCATATGCAATTGTGATAGCACACACAATGCTTTGGGGTGTATTTGTTTCTTTAGCCTCTTCAGTATTGTTAAGTAGGTGATAGATGAAAGTGTTTCAGTGTATTAATGTGTTTGAATAAGGAAGTAATTTTTAAAAGCATTATTGCATTAATTAACATAACAGGATGAGGAAGAGACTTTCATACATGGGGTCTACTGCAATCACCTGGGAGCTTTTAAAAATTCCAAATGATCAGTCTGCACACGATTGAAATGAAATCAGAATATATTGTAAGAGCAGGGAATAGATATAGACACACTTTTTAGTTTCCAAATGGTTTCTAATTCATGGTTAGAGTTGGAAACCAGTTTGGCCTATATTTCCCAGGCTTGGACATACACAGGAATTACTCAGAATTTTGTTAAAACCCTGATTTTGATTTCATACTTCTGAAGTAAGATCTGAATTCAAAGTTCCCGAGAATCTTCCAGTTCATGATGATAGTGGTCATCTGTGAATGAAGTTGAAGGTACATGGTGCTGGTTGGGACCCCAGAAACAGAGGTTTCTGTGTAAGAATACAGGGCCTGGAAATCTAGGGAAAATATGAGTTGGAATATGAAACTGTAAGGTAAGTGGAAACAGGGAGTGTGATGGAAGAGTCCGGGAAAACAGATAGTGGACAGATAGGTGATTCCCAGAGTGACATTTGCTTTTGTCCTTAAGAATACCATTGCCCTTTGGAGCAACTTTGCTAAGTGTTACCATTATCTTAAGCAACTAATGCATATGTGAACAGTTGCAGAAGAAAGTGTAGATTTGTTCCCTTAGGAAATATAACTGCCTGAATCACTTTACAGCTCTGAACGGTACTGTCTCAGCAAGCACCTCTATACTGCAATGGTTCTATATACTTGGGAGGTGGTGTTAAGGACAATGAGATAGCTCTACCAAATGGTAACAAGTATTTGTTCAGCACACAACATATGCCAGGACCTTTCACTTGTATTATCTCACTTAATTTACAACAACTCTATGAGCTAAGTAAGTTAGAAATTCTTGTATTAGAGTGAGGAAAATAAAAATTTCAAGGATTTGATTTGTTTCCCGAGGTCACTTAAATACAAAACAACAGAGCTTGGGCCTGTTCTCGCATATTGTCACTCTAAGTTTAGTGTTCCATTTCAGCTAGCAGACTCTTAAGTTACAGAAATATCAGAAAGGCTAAGATTTTCTAAGAAATAAACCTTTGATTACATCAAAAGTTGAAGACTGGTGTGTAGATTATAAACGTGGTTATGAAAAATAGTGTTGCATATAAAGAACATGATTTGATGTGCAAAAATCTAAACTTGAGAACTGCAAATGGTTTGCTAATGAATAATTCCTGTAAAATATTTATTAATAAAGAAATACGAGTAGTGTGAGACTCTAATTTGGTATTTAGACAGCTCTTTGGCCTCAGAGCTTCTTAATATCAAAAGGATTCTTCCATTTCTTACTCACTCACTAACCTGAACGAGAGACTAAAGTTTATGTGCAAGTTGTCAGGGTTTCTCTGAGAGACCCTTATGCAGTTTTACCACAGGAATAAAGAGACCATACGGATAACCATGTGTGACTATGTCAAGAGAAACTGAGCTAAGGAATAGACAGTGACTTGTTAGTCTCAGTGTTGAAACGAGAGGGTACAGAGACAGAATTCCCTATGCACTTGGGGAATACAATGAGAATCAGAAATGATACACTTACACAGCAAAGTAAGAGAGATGGATGTTTGCTATCTATCACCTGCTTCTATGTCTTAGCTTGGCTGACTAGACCTTGAATTTTTCCTAGAAGTTGATAAACAGTTGTGGGAAGTTTCTTTCTGAAACTCCCCCAATTCCTTACTGCATTCGGGACTCTAATTGCATGGAGGTTGTGGGAGGATATTAGTAATAAAACTCCATTCACATTCATTCTGGGACCCACAGAGCCCTATCAGAAATGGATACTGGCCAGTCAAATGAAAGTCCACTGTAGGCAACTAGACTATGTTTCCCACAGAAAGCTCAAGAGTTCACTACTTAGTGTCCCCTTCTAGTGTCACTATTGAGGGGTAGTCAGATCATGAGGGCTTGGACTTAATGAGTTAGTCCGTTAATGGATTCCTCACTTGATGGTGGGTTTTAAGGCACGATGAACCCTAGGAGGTAGTCCTACTTGGAGGAAGTAGTTCCCTGGGAGCACTCCTTGCAAAGGTACACTTTGTCAATGGAATTTATCGGTTTCTCGGCTTCCTTACTGGCATGGTTTGAGCAGCCTTTGCCATATGCTTCTGCCTCATAGACCCAAAGCGATGGAGCTAGCCTGTTATGGGCTGGAATAAGTCTTTCCTCCCTTAGCATTTCTCTCAGGTAGCTGTCACAGTAATACAAAATCTACACAAATTGTACAGTTTAATTTTAATTTCTACAAACCTTGCTTTAGTATAAATTAGATGGTTTTGTTTTTAGCTTCCCACCTTTTAAAAAATCATATGTTACTCTACAGCTTACAATGTACCCCTAAAGTTAATATTCATTTTTCTAGCTATACAGAGGCAAAGTAATAATTATTTTTAAAAGTTACTTGCCTAAAGTCTGTGCCCCTAGGTTTTTGTTGTGTTTGAAAGCGCAAAAGCAGTACTATACAGCTCTTCTCCCCCAATTCTTCTGTGATCTTGAGTCCTGAGTTGCCTGAAGCTGCTGCCTTAAGGCAGACTTACTTTACTCTTTATTCCATATGAAATATGATATAGATTTTCATATGGAAATATGATTTTCCATATGAAAATGATATAGTAAAATGTTTCTAGTGCCGGAATGGTAAGAGCACTGTGGGCCAGACATCTATCAAAATCATACACAGTGCTTTCAGGTGGCAATGCAATTCAGGCTCTCTCTCTCTCTCTCTCTCTCTCTCTCTCTCTCTCTCTCTCTCTCTCTCTCTCTCTCCCTCTCCCCCTCTCCCTCCTTTCTCCATCTCCCTCTCTCCTCCCTTTCTCCCTCTTCCTCTCTCTCCTCCTCTCTCTCCCTCCCTCCCTTTCTGTAGCTGAAGTTTTCCTGCCTGACCCACAGTCAGGACAAAATCTCTGTCACCTGCCAGTCCCACAGCCGCTCAGACCCAACCAAGTAAACACAGAGACTTATATTGTTTAAACTGTTTGGCCTAATGGCTCAGGCTTCTTGCTAACTGTTCTTATATCTTAAATTAACCCATTTCTATGAGTCTATACCTGGCCACGTGGCTTGTGGCTTACTGGCATCTTCATATGCAGCTTGTCATGGCGGTGGCTGGCAGTGTCTCTGGCTCAGCCTTCCACTTCCCAGAATTCTCTCCTCCTTGTCCCGCCTATACTTTTTCCTGCCTGACCACTGGCCAATCAGTGTTTTATTTATTGACCAATAAGCAACATGTTTGACATACAGACCATCCCACAGCACCTTTCTCTCTCTTTCTTCCCTCCTCTCTCATTGTCTCCCAGTTCCCCTCCTGTCTGTCTCCCAGCTGTCATGCTGTAACCCAATCATAATGTACTTGCCTATATAATATTAGTAGTGGCTCTGGGCTTCCTTTCAGAAATCCCTCGGGATTCTTCAACATTCTTTCTCTGATCTCCTCCCTCCCTCTTAGTTGCTTCCTTGTCTCTGCTTTTCCTGGTCTTTGAATTGGAGTGGTTTTATATAGAGTTGATACCCTTTGTGATTAGTTTCTGGCTTAGATAGATGGAAGCTGTTGTATGTGATAGAGAACATTGAGATGGAGATTGCTTCTTGTTCAATTTATTCAGCACCTTGGACAGACAACAGATGCACAGCTTGGGCTCTGAGGAGCGTTCAGGTCTCAGCACCAGAAACAGACAGCACTGTAGGATCTCTGAAGAGAGGCAATCAGGCCCATGTGATGGAAATGGGGGCTCTTCCTATATTTTTCTGAAGATGGACGAGGTCTTACAGAACAAGTCTGTAGCCAAGCTCTCTGATTCCCATGCAGGAGGCAGGGAACACTGTAAGCAGCATGTGTGACTACAATCCTCCTTTGAAATAAGCTCTATTTTCGAGATCAAGTAAGAGGATCCAGAAGTGTGTTAGCTGGGAACTCACAGTCTCAGAGAGGCATCTGTTGGTATCTGTGCAAGCTGGAAAAGCTGCTGCAGGTACTGTGGTGTGAGCTGAAGCTAGATTTTAGCTAGTCCTCAGTCAGTGCCAGCCTTTGAGAAGCAAAAGGGGCCAGCCAATGAATTGGCATTTCAGTTGGTTGTGTTGAAGATATTCTCATCAAAATGGATGCTGGTATGCAAAGAACTATTTGTACTGCTACATCAGGACCAATATTTTCATTACTACTATCTGGAGATGTGTATTAACAGTATTGAGGGACTAGGAGTTAGATCCCTTACAGGCAGACAGATAGGAAGAGGGGCCCTAAACAGATAACAAAAATGGCAAACTTCCTGCTTCTTCCTCATACTCCTGATTGGAGACAAAGGCCTAATGGCCCATTCTTTCTTCCTACTACCACAGCTCCCCTGCCTGTGGATCAGTGTGCAGAGTTTAAGGCTAGATCAGGACGTGTTTACTCCCTGTCTTTGTTCAAACTGACTAAGCATAAATTAGTGGAGGGAGACCCTCAGAGACCCTTAAACCACTGCTCTTCAGAGGAGCTCTCTCTGCGTGCCTCACTGTGTGTGTGTTTCTTCAACCCTAATAAAATCCTGTATTCAGTGATGGATTCTGTCTGCTGTGTCTGAAATTTTCTCTGGTGCCATCTGTAGAACTTGAGATTTTTTCCTG